>JANAVB010018799.1:6003167-6005261 GCA_029216955.1 Iris pallida | reverse complement strand
AGCTATGATTACATATAATGGAGATCTATTACATTCTATTTTTATTTCAAAGATGTAATCATATCTGATGGAGATCTATTACATTCTGGGTCTTCTCCATCAGGTCCTCTATCAGTGCAAGCCACAAATATGAAAAATGTTGCACTGAAGGACATTGTAAAGAGGGTGAGCAATCTCATAGTCTAGGTACTCTAACCCTTGCATTCTCACAGAAGTGTCAAATTGAGTCACATGCTAGTGTATCTACCAATATGGACTCCCCTCTATCTTCTTGGCAGTATGCTTTGGCTGGAGAATATGAAGCTGGATAAAGGTTCTTGACTTCTCCATCTGTTTACCTCTTATGACCTCTGTCGACCACCAACACTGTCCATCATCGACAGTGTTTCGACTAGGATTCAAACCCAATCGCATCACAGATGCTACAACAGTAAAACTAGCTAGTTACAAGCTTCGTCAGATGGACGCAGACAACTAGTTGGGTCTAAGGACTGCAAAAGTCCTTCATGTAATGTTGAATCATGTCAAATTAATCATGTTATGATGTCCTTCCAAGATCTATCTGAGCTCCAGTCATCCAAGGATATCCTAAAAATATGACATGTTCAAGAGGAGTCAGCCACATAAAGTCAATCGTACTGTATAGCAGCGAAGGATGCATTGGAAACTGTGAAAATTTTATGCGCCTAAGAAAGGCAGCAGTACTCTTTAAACAGTACAACATTGACAGTCTTGCTTATTTGTGCAATGTAATTCCTATTTTCATAGTACACCTTTCTATAAGTATACCTATATGCTTTCAAGACATATTGAGTTCAGAACATGATCAAAAAGGAAATCGTCGCTATAAGACTTTGCGTGGAAAGAAGTAATCGATAAGAAAAAAGCATACATCAAAAAAGTTTACCTTTTGAAGATCGATCTTTCTTCCGATTCGGGCATAACCAAAGAGCAGTATTCTCAGAAAGGTGATGCTCAATCCCCTCACAAGTCTGCACAAGGTCGCTGAAGTGTTAATCAGTAAATACATGGTTAAAAAGTGATGATGACAAATTCTGTCAAAGTCATATCCTATTTATAGGACAGAGACTCGCCTTGTGGCTAGGTCATATGCGACTTAATTCTGGACAAAGAGGTCAGCTCAATATTAACTTTGTTCCTGAAATTACGAGATCAATAACTTAGCTCGATCCAAGCAATTATCAGAAACAGATGCCTCAAATTTCGAAGACAGTTCAGATTTTGAAGGATTCAGTCAGAGCAGATGACAGCGTGGCAAGTGACCCTATGCATCCAAAGCTCTATGTGATAGAATGCTCTCCTCTCTCTCCTTCATGGTTCTTGTTCAAAGTATTTCAAAACTTGTTCAATTTTTAAAAACTTTAAAGGAGGTCCTGTAGAAGTATGAAAAATATCAAAAAAAAAGATGCATAGGCTCCATGCATCCGAAGAATAAAATGTTCTTGAGTTGGAAGTTGCTAGAAAAGAAAGACATATGATTCAACAAGCGGACCAGATAGACACATGGTCCATTTCAAACGTATGATATACTTTTGTCTCTTGTGTGAAGAGACGATTCTCGAGCAGTGTGCAGTATTCAGATTACGAAGAATGTTAGTGATTTTGTCATTTTATCATTATACTTAGCCAGCTGTAAAGGATGCCATTGTATGCAACTACTTCAAGATCAGTATTTGTAGTAAGAAATTTAGCGAAGCTATGCGTTCGAGTGTTGACCGATCCATAGTAACTCAAATAAAAGTTATTATTTGTAGTATGCAACTAATTGCTATGTGTCTAACAATATTTGACGCATATCTGACATTCATCAAACAAATTGTGTTCTGACATGGCAGTATTTCGTTCAGCATGTCTCAAAACACGTGGTGTGCTATACGTGATTCTCGAGCATGTTCACTCCCCCTATCCTCTAAGGCTCATGCGCCTACTCAGCTTTATGCATCTCTAAGGCAGAAGACAGTGAATTTTTTGCACATACGTAAATGGTTATTCCAGTAAAGAAAAGCTATAAATAGAGGACAGTTTTCCTTGCAAGACACACACATAGGGAAATACATAGAGCCCAGGCATAAG
>JANAVB010018799.1:5995667-5998167 GCA_029216955.1 Iris pallida | reverse complement strand
CATGTGCTTCGTGTATAAACTATCATGTGCATAACGTACTTAAATGGATCCTGTGTATTATTGGGAAGGGGAAGTCGAAGTGGTTATGTGATTAATTCCAAAGTAGTGTAATCATGTACATGTCTGTTATACCCTCAAATAGAGTTACCTTAGAATAATCATGTGCAAACCTATCCCGATTATATAACCATCTGTGCTCTAAATCACTTATATATTTACTTATAGTCTTACTTCCATATATATATTTCCAATTTTTAGAATCTCTCTTACTTTCCAGTATATTTCTTACAACGTTTCATGTATCTATTATATGCTTGCTTTACATTTCCTATCATGATATGAACTGTGAGAGATGTATTTGCTCCTGTCCTGACTAGACCTGTTAAAAATATTACAGAGGATGAGGAGGAGTTCTGCCCCACTACTACAGAGCTGGTTTAGACGACACTTATGACCTGGACCCTCAACAGAATCCAGCAGTAGCTGAGGATACTACCCCATTGCCTAGGCTAGACTGCTAGGCTACTTATTTTATTTATTTGTGTTGTCTTTGATGTATTATTTTGTATCTTGAGATTTTTGTGTTTTTTAGACACTTGGACTTATTTCCCTTCTGTTTGTATCTTCATTTGTGATTCTTATCTATCATATCGTGCGATTTCCATCTTAGAATTGTGATTGAGTGTACCTTCTGTGTTGTCCTCCGATTGGAGAGTATATCATGTACAAGTACATTTATATTATGTTAGTTGTGAATGTGACCTAGAACAGCGTTCTACCGTCGATATCGCAGCATAGCTAGACGTAGCCACGTACTCGTGCCCCTAAACGGTGCAGGTCATGACACATTGCATTTAATGTAGTTAGCACAAAATAAGCTAGAACAGTTAGAAACAACAACGGTAATGACATATAAAGAAATAAGCAGGATATGAACAATATATAAGAAACAATAACCATGAACGAGAAGCTAAAAGAAAAAAGCATGTAGATAAAGAACTGAACTATAATAATGAATAATGGAAACCATAGTATGTGTAAAAACCTTTTGATACGTGAACGATTGGGCTAATACGACACATCATACGATGGTTATCAGTCACTTTTGGTACGACAACCCATACGGAGGTGTATGACTTAGCTATCATTCAAAAACCATTATTTGGTTTGTTCACGTACTTACCGAGTATTTTCTCTTCCGACTCACTAAACGACAATACAGTCAGTGATACAAAAAGCCTACTGTGTCACCATTGTGTCTCAACGAATAAAATCAAAAGAAACAATAAAAAGTGTTATAATGTACTAAAACATAAGCAATACTGTACTTGCCTCGTTTAGTTGCAGTTGTTGTGACTTGATCATGTTGGCACAGAATAGTCACGGATGTCACAACTATTCAAGATGGCCTCTAACGATGGAACAGACTATGCCATTGGGTCCGGAATAGTCTGATTTGCCTAGGGTCGATATGAAATAGTCGAATCATAAGAATAGAAACGTATGACTAGCCACGATCAAGATCAATCCAATCTAGAAAAGGAAATCTGATTAAAAAAATATTACTTAGAAAATATTTAACTAGTTAGAAATTATATATGATAATTTGAAAACGATAAAAAAATTAGATACATACGTTTAAATAGGAAAATACATAGAAAATATAGTCATCATATATATATATATATATATATATATATATATATATATATATATATAAATATATATATATATATATATAATATATTATATATTAAATATATATATTAATATATATATATATATAAATATATATATATAATATATATAAATATATATATTTTAACACCAAACTTATTCATATCCATTACGAAATCATAACTGAGATACAAAAATGAGTGATTCAAGAACAGCAAAAAGAACTAGCTAAACCCAGGCGGCATGGTCTTCAAGTGCTTGCAACGACCGAGAGCTTTGCCCACTTGTCTCCTGACCTCATGAACCAGAGTTTCCGAAAACTTGTAAGCCCGTACCTCCATTTGTTTCTATTTTTCCAGTAACCCAACATGTTGCGCCGACGACAATTTCTTTCAGGTGAATCATCGGACGTCTCCACCATCATCTAAACGATTCAACACTATTCCTGAGCATCGAATAGAGAATTCCTTCTGCAGTAATTTCCACACTTGGTTAGCCAGTTCCCCTTTAAAAATAGATGTTCAATTGTTTCCTGATCTGGGTTACACAGCAGTGGCACTGCGAAGCAATATGATATCCAGTCGCTGAACATTATCATCAGTTGGAGCCTATCCAGAAGTAAACACCAAAAAGAACGGACCATTTAATTGGAATGCAGGTGTTCCAAACATGAGTAAAATCCGGATGTCGAGGATGTGGATTCGAGTATGAATGTAGGCCGATGACACAGTAGTAAACACACCAGTAGGAGATGGACTCCATCTCCATTTGTCGAGGTCTGCAGAATCATTAACATCAGATGATTAGCAAGCAATCTCCCATG
>JANAVB010018799.1:5900667-5990667 GCA_029216955.1 Iris pallida | reverse complement strand
TCGATAACCTACGCTTACTTCAAATTATTTCAACTTAGAGATAATGCATTGCCAGTGCGCTGCTGGTTGTAGTGAACCCGCAGTCTTTATATGTAACTACCACTTTTCTAAAATGAGGGTAATTTTAATTTTTGTAAAATTGATCATATTAGTTATTAAATAATGTATTTAAATCATGTTAATGATAAATTGGTGAATTTTTGATTATTTTAATATTATTAATTTGATGTATTATGATTTTGTTATTTTCTAGTGAAACCTTAGAATTGTCTTGCCTAGAAACTAACTATGACCATGGAGACCTAGCAAACATATTTGGATTAGTAATTAGGCTCTAATCTAGCTAGGAATGACTTAGAAACTATTTGAAGATTTAAATTAAGGTGTTAGTTTGGGCCTTTGGCTTAAGGGCTTGATTATACAACATAGAAAGGGGCTTTGGACCATTGTAACTCAACCAAACCCTAGCCTACCAAAGATGGTCGGCCAAGACCTGATTTTCACCCCTATATAGTTCATCTTTAGCCCCCATTCATCTTTCCTACAATGAAACCCTAACCCTAATTGTGTTCTTCCACAAATTTGCTCCCTTTCATCAAATCAACTCCAAATTCAATCAAACCAATTATAAACTACTCCCTTTTAGTAGAGAAGGTTATTGGCTAGCTAGGAAGGATTTGGAGCAATTTGACCATTAGATTTGTTGGGAGAACTTTGTAAGAGAATTTTCATTGGGATTCCAACTCCCAATTGGTAAGAACCCTTAAAACCTTCCTACTTTATGTTTTCTTTCCAAAGATGCATTCATTTAGGGTCCCCCTAGCATTAATCTAAGTTTGGTTCGAATTCGAATCCATTTGGAGTGCATATCGCAAGGGTATCAGATATGTGTCTCAAGTGTTCGATGAAATGCTCCATAGGATATTTTAATCTCTAATTTCTGATATAATTATATATTTGGGTTGATAATTACCTACATATTACATGTGTACTGGACTGGAGTGAATTCGAGGTGATTTGGTAGGTGTAATTGGCCATAGGGAGGCTCGGATCACTATGTTCAATGAACAGTAATTTGTCCTGCTGCCTAAAGCTAATATCTAGATCTGTGGCCTATAATTTCGTATTCTAGCCACTTCTATAGCTAGGGTAGATGACTGACCACTAACCTTGGGCTCATGGCTGTGAGCCATGGCCAATTAAAGCCATGGCAGCTATTGCATGGACTTTCTTGTGCAATCGAGCCTTACTATGCATCTGTCCTTTGCATACCCTGTGTGCAGTCCATTATTTGGGATTTGTATTACTTAATCCATCATCTAATCACCTAATTAACTAGCCTAACACCTGTGCATCTACCTACAAGCTCATATTGTTCAGACCTAGGAGATTAGGCAGTCAGGTACCACTCATATGTTGTGCTGTAACAGCCAAACCCCCTTAACCACTTCACCTTGCTTTTATTACAATTTTAATATCTGGACACACCACTGCTTCCACCACTGCACCTTTGAATTACACTCTAACACTCACTTCCTTCACATCACATCCTTCACTGCCCTTATTGTATCCTTGCAATACATATGTCCTGCTCATATACTATACTTTAGACACTTCACTATATTTTGATAGCCTTGCATATACTCATCCATAGCATATACTGCCACATGCCCTGTAAAGCATGTTCTGATACATTGTCTTATCCCTTGCTTCATATATAGGTTTACTACTGTATTTCATTTACTGACTTTTTCCTTTGCATTTACCTGCACTTCATTATCTGTCACACATATTCACCTTTGACCAACTGCCCATGGCACATCATATACAAATCATGTATTTAGCTAATAGACTACTGCACATTCCTGAACAAATTACATTACATACATTGCCTAGTATTTCACTTCACCTCATGTACCTAAACTTACATGTTCTACATACATTTGTATTCTCTGATACCTGACTTGGTATCAGAGCAATACTTGATGCCATTTACCTTCACTACTTCTTTCACACAATGCCTTGCATTCATATGTACATATATCACAACCATATGTGCAGTCCCTTACTCTATGTCATTCGAATTAAGGATATGGATATGGATTGGATTATATAAAGGTATGGTTGCAATTATGTTGTCTGTCCATGCTTTATTGGTTCTATGCCATCTCCCATGATTTGTCCCAGTATGAATACGTATCAGTTGAGGGCCTTATTCAGCCCTCTGGTTTATACCAGTTATCAAATTGATGTCCAACCCTTTTTGTATCATTCTTGATATAGGTTTGGGGTTTTGTTACTCATATGTTCAATTACATAGAGTGTCCATTATACTCAATAGTAAGAACAGTCCCTAAACCATAATGGTTCAGCCCCTCTTTCCCTTTAACTCCAGGTGTCAGCCAAATTCCTATGCATGCCCAATAGATGTCCTACAACATGGTTTCCATCTGTTGAGTTCAGTTCCTTTGAACAATTGTTCAAACCCATGCACTGTCCTAGATATCCAGACCTTAGCTTAGTTGTTCTGTCCAGTTTCCCTTGTTCAGACTTTGGTTTACCTTCCACTGTTCAGTAATGGAGTTCAGATATTATATTATATATTTGTCCATCCTTTGCTATTTACTACATTTGATATTGTATCTATCCTAGTTATCTAACCATTGGATATCTGCCCCCTGGGTTCACTGGCCAGTCGAGCCATTGCATATTATACTGTGTCCTGCACATTCATAATTCACTGCACCCTATCCTTAGATCCTGCGCACATCATCCATATTCATGGTTCACTGCATATCATCCTTGCATCCTGTATAGTATTTGCTACATAATAGACTGGATTACTCAATTTCAATTCTCTTGAATTAATTGGTCCAGTCCCTATATCATTTTGATATTCAGTCCATGAATGGGTTTTGATATCAGACTTTGAGAAGACTTAATACTTAGCACTCTCATGTAGTCTTGTTCTTTGGAATTAACAGGCTAATCCACTTTAGGTTTCATGTTCCTGCATTCCTTTGGTTCAACCCTTCACATAGGAGTACCATGAATAATTGGCCCTGCATTTGATCTGCTAGCCCTGTTCATTCCTAGTTCAGACCATGCACATGTGTGATCATGGGTACACTTCCTTGCCCTACCTTCTTGAGTATTCTGTCCTATTTCTTACCTACAAGTAATCCTGTATACACATGTGATAAATGTATATATATATGAGTTATGTGTGGTCCATGTTTCCTTGGTTTGCTGCCTTTGTGACCATTATCCTTTGGTATTAGATATATCTTGTGTATATACATATATGTTATATATTTATATAAGTGCATTTATTAGTAGTGGATAAGGGTATATGTCATTATACTTGTATATGATAACCTTAGAATGTGAATATGTTATATTATATATGGGATTAGGTTGGGTTATAGTATGCTCTATATAGATATATATATTTATGTGAAATATGTATATGGATATATAGTTGAGTATTATATATATAATCATATGGGTTAATTGATATCTTAGAGTGGGTTGGTTATGACTTTGAGTTAGCTTATAGATTTCGACCTAGATAATTGACCCAATATTCAAATATTGACCAATGTTGACTTATTGACGTTGTTTGACTAGACAGTTGACCAAACCCTAGATTTTGACTTAGTTAACTAAAGGTTGACCAGAGTTGACCAAAGGTTGACTTTTGACTTAGAGAGGCTTAGTATCATGTAGATTGTATTGTATAACTAAATTATTCAATGTTGAATACATTATAACCTGGATTTCTCTAAATAGGACTCTGTTACTCCAGTTCAGACATCTATTCACATCTGTTGCTCAGGGTATCAGGCGAGTACATTCTCTTTTAGTTTTCATTCATGATATATCTATATTGCCTTCTTTAGACTACTTTACTTGATACTGACATATTGTTCACATGGACCAGTACTCTATAGATCTTATCATACGATGTTATCCCCTCAACGGATATATTGGGTATTTTATATTCATGTACTTTACCATGTGCATCATGTACTCCATGTATTCGTATTATTCATGTACAAATCGTGTGCTCTTATGTACTCTCGTGTGCTCACATGTGATTATTATACAAAACTAACCATCGTGTACATAACATAACTTGGTCAGATCCTTGTGTATTGATCAGGGTGGGGGAGTAGAAGTGGTCATATGATTAAACCCCTTAGTGTAACTCGTGTACATGTCCATTATACCCTCACGTATAATGGAGACTCTATATAATACATCGTGTACAAACCTAAACCAATCACAATCATCTTGTGCTCTAAAACACTTATATTTATTATAGTTCATAGTTTCTTTATTATATTTCATGTACTCAGTTTACTTATTCATATCTTATGTATTTCTGTATTTCTTTACAGTACTTTATGTATTTTATTCTACTGTTAGCTCTATATTTTCTACCATGCTTTGGAACTGCATTCAGAGATATGTGCTCGTTCCCGTCCTTACAGGATAACGTTGAAAATTTTATAGATAACTTGGAGGATTCCAACTAGCCTACAGGAGACACCAGTAGAGCTTGGAGTAGATTGTTAGGTTATTGTCTAGTTGTTGTTTTCAGTTCTTTCATGAGATGTTTTTATTTCATACTCTATATGTGTGGTGATGATAACACTAAACTTCTTCAATTCTGGTTTGTATTAAACATTGTGATCCTTCTACCTATTTTATTTCTGGTTGTATCTCACTTTGTGATTCGTAACTATCTTATCGTGCTGATTATCTATCTTAGAGTTGTGATTGAGTTGTATCTTTTGAGGTTGTCCTCCGTTTGGAGAGTATATTATGTTGTGTTTAGCTTGTGACTGAGACTTAGGACATCGTTCTACCGCCGACACTGTGGTGTAGGCTGGACGTACCTTCGGTCTCGTGTCCCTTTATTGGGTGCGCATCATGACACATTTTTAGTGGTGGCCCATACAGGTCTGTTGGCCCATTGGTCATGGTCAAGCCTGATTTTAATAATTGATCAAACTATGTCTCGATATACAGAATATATTCAGATGTTTACTAAAGACGTTTTGGACACTGATCAAGATTGGATATCTACTTAGTTCAAGACCGAAGCTCTGTTTGCCACTCAAGACTGTATTTCCTTACACAATGTAATTTTCATTTTTATTGAGTCTAGGAATACATTATACACCAAGTCGTACTGGCAAATAGGCTATCCGAAATCGTTTTTCAAAACTGACCTATCATTTTTAAAATGACCGATGTTTTTGAAAAACATCTACTTTTACAAAAAGCTTCTGAAGGATTTTCAAAAAGCCAAAAATAATTTTCACAAATTAACACTGACCAAACCTTGACAGAACTCGGCCAGAGTTCGGCCAAGGTAAACGTTATGTGAACGTTGGATTTTGAACTTGGTCTCCCTTCA
The DNA here is from genome assembly GCA_029216955.1 of Iris pallida. Taxonomy (NCBI): domain Eukaryota; kingdom Viridiplantae; phylum Streptophyta; class Magnoliopsida; order Asparagales; family Iridaceae; genus Iris; species Iris pallida. The sequence goes on along the minus strand of JANAVB010018799.1, from coordinate 5,985,239 downwards.
GTTGCGGTTGGTTACAAAGAGTTCTGTCCGAATTCTACCCGAATTCTGTCAGAGTTCTGTCTTTGGAAAAACTATAAATAGAGAGAAATTCTGATCATTTCAACACACTCATTCACTTTCATCTTCTCTCTTCTAAAGCTTACGTTTCTGTAAAACCCCTAAATTTTTACAATTTTTTTTTAATTGCATGGATTTAAACATTTGTATTATACGTCGCGTAATCGTATCGTACGTCGTGCACGAAATTTTATTTTTATTTTTGCTCAACGAGTACGAATATGTGCGAGCATACATATTTTTAGAAAAATATTTTTTTCTATTTTTGTAGGTTTCAAAATAATATATGTAATAATATTTCTAGCTATCATTTTCAAAGTTTATGATTTTAATTATGAAAAGCCTTTCATCTTTCATTTACACAGTTGTAATAATAAATTATTTTTCCTATAAAATGGTATATTAAAAAAGTATATTTTCGTAAACATTATTTGTACATACATAAATATTTAATAATTATTTATTAGTTATTTTAAATAAATAGTGTATTTTCGAAATTAATATTATTAGTATTTTAGAAAATATATTTTGAAATTATTGTGACATTTAAATCTAGATTTGAGTTTATGAAATAAATTAAATAGTTAAATATTTGCAAATTGATTTATCTCATGGATTTTATACTAGAAATTTAAATTGATTTAAATTGGATATTTAATTTGAAATTAGATTTAGATTTAGATTTGGATTTGGATTTGGATTTGATTGCTTTAAATTAAATTCTATATTGAATTATCTATTTTGGGTTTAAAACTATTTCTAGTTCTTATCTAATTGGGAATTCCCACATCCTATAAATAGGCAGGTACTCCTCCAATATTTTTATTATCCACATATTTCCTCCACAAATATTTCTCCATGAAGTGCGAGCACCGTGTCCGTGTTCCACCATCCACAATCTTATTCCATATATTTTACAAGTACATTATTTTCTTCTTCGTGTCGGACACATCCCCCGACACCAACAAATTCCTAATCTCAGCCCTAGCCTAGTCTTTGTTGCTTTTGTCTCCCGCCGTACCCGACCTCGGACCCCGGCCTTCGTCGACCACAACCCTCATCCACCAAGTCCAACTCCTCCCTGACTACCCGACTTCCTGCTATAGCCACCCCCGTCTCCACCGTCATCACCACCGCCACCACAGACCACCTACCACCACAACCGACGCTAACCCAAACACCGGCACAACCACCGCTGCCCTTGTCCGACCACCTCCCTCATCTCCGACCAAACAACACCATTACAACCAGCACTCCCATCCATGTCCCCGACTCCCCGCCTCCATCGGCCATCAAACCAACACCGCCACAGCGTCCCTGTCGACCACCCGGACCACCATCACCGGCACCACTGCGCCCGGTGCCACCTCGTCCCTAAAACCCAGCACTGCCACCACGGCACGCCCACAGGCACCTCGGCCAAACCTTCGCCACCACCATAACCTCGGCCACCGTCGCTACTAACAGGACCACCGTCCTTCCATCGCACGACCACCATAACAGAAAAAAAAGGGGAGGGAATGGAAATAAAACCCTAACCTCACCGAGTCGACCGCCGTCGGAACCCCCGATCTCCTCCGCACGCGTCCGACATGGCTGGTGAAACCGTCCGCCCTCCGTGCGCCGTGTCCGCCGTGGCCTCTCTCCGAGAGCTGGCGTCCGCTTCGCCCCTTTCCTTCCCTTTCCTTTCCTCCTCCGACCAAGGTCCGACGTCCGCCGCGCCAACCGCGTCCGCTCCGCCGCCCTTACGGTCGAGACTAACCCGACTTCTCCCCCTTCTCTCCGTCCCGCAGCACCTAACTCCGGCCTCCGCGCAGCCGCTCCGCCACCTCGACGAGTACCATCGCCCTCCGTTTTCCCCGCTCCTCAGCTATTCCCTTCCGCTGCTGTGCGCGCCACCGCGCGCAACCACGCGCGACCGCCCCTTCAGCGCCGACCGCCGCGCCGCGCGCAGCCGGCTAAACCCCCACCGAGCTCCCCTTCTCCCTCTCCCTGAGCTCACTCTCTCTCCCCCTTCTCTCTAAAGAAATTTTTTTACTCGAAAACCAACACCCTCTACACAGGAACAGGGACTGTTGAAGAGTATTAATAATAGTTATTTATTTATTGTTATTTTCTTTGTGTAAATTTCTTTAGATTTTGGGAATCTGTGGGGTCTCATCCCGAGAAGAAAGATAATTTTGTATGTTATTATATTATATTAATATTATTATTACTATTAATTTTATTGTTACTGTTAGTAATGGAATACCCTTCCAATATTATTAATATAACAACTATTTTAATATTTCTTGCAGGATAGCTAGCCCAATACATTTTATTACAAAAAAAAATTTTATGACTATATTAAATCTATGGGTTTTTACCAATATTTTAGTAAATTAAATATTTTTATATCCCTAAATTATGTTACGATGCTATAAATACATTTGCCTTAAAAATTCATAATATTTTACTATAGTATTCTATCTATTCTCTTCCAAACAAATGGTGACCTTAATATATATTCATAATAATTTATTTGTAGCCTAAACCAAAATTTTTATTTTCTTATTTATAAGTATTTATCAAATATTATTTTTACTAATAAAAAAATATAGCTCCGCTATAAATATTCGATTCGGACGAACTTAGAGTTTTGTCTAAAAACGAATTTTTTTATTTTATTTTTTTAAGACTTTATCGATAAACTATTTTAACTAATAAATACATTTTCAAGTATTATGAAATATTCCTAAAATCGTATACATAATATTTATCCAATACTCTTTGATATCCTGTCTGTCCGTGACTAATCCCATTCCTCCTAATCTCTCACCAAATCTATACTACCTTATGTCCAATCTAACCAATTTGACCCTTCTGGACCCAATGGAACCGACCGTGTTACCATCCGTGGTCACCTTGCATAGTGGTTGCACCGAAGTCGCTGTTCGTGCCACATTGATTATCGCAGAACACCAGGCGCTCTACCAGGCAAGACACCTTGCCATTCGCTGTTTAATTATTTTAGCTCATATTTCATGCATTATTTATTTTCTTTATGCAAAATAAACTATGATACATGGCATAACTGTTAGAACTTACTGTTCATTATTTCCTCCTGTGTATTATTTTCTTACAAATTAAACCTAGATTTAAGGGACCACCATGTGTGTTGCATTCATTGGCCTTGACACGTTGTAACACGAAGTTGTGTGTCGCATGTAGAACACGGAAGTGCATGTTTGGCTGGCCACCAGTACGTACAAGCCGTGCGATAGGAATAACCGCTAATAGAGGTTGCATGCTAGTTCGACTTAGCGGTTATAGAGTTAGCATTGGGCGGGAAGAACATGATTGGGAGTTGACTACAACCCTATCTATCGTAGACTCGCTCGCTACTGAGGAACGATAGGTAGACTATATGCTATAGACTCGCTCGATACTGAGGAATAGTATATGGTGTTGTGACTCGCTACTGAGGTACTGTATTGGTATTTTCTTGACTTGACCCGGTAGTCATGCGACCATGAACTGTTCTTAAGACTGCATTCACCTAGAGTTGGTTAGGCGCCCTTATCCGTTAGGTACGAGTACCTTTGGTTTGGGTACTTGTATCTGACCGTGGCTTGGAACAATAACTTATGGCGGATTAGTTCGTCACATCTTGTCCTTGTTTGGTAGTATGTGTGACTTACTACTTCGATGAGAAGGTATTGAACCTTGTCGGGATCCGGATACCATATTAGATTCATAGCATGGGAAGATACGTTACCGTGAATTAGTTTACCATCTCCTGTCCTTGTTTGGTTGGGAGGATGGTACGCTCGTTCAGTAGGTGCGTATTGGAACATGTTATAATTCAAATTACTTATTTATTTGAGCAATATTTATTCAGTTTATATGGCATGATATTATGTGTCTTGTTACGTCCCTCTGAGGACCTGGTTGTCTTGCCTGGTGTGTGCTATTGCCTTTCGCAGGTGCCTTAGCTCTAGCCGTGTTCATTGCTATTTCTCGAAGATGATTGCTGTTGGATCGTCTTTGCTTCGCTCGCCAAAGTCATTTCATTTTCTATGTACTTTTTCTTTATTTTGTTGGTAGTGGATTTGTCTCTGCCCAACATATTGTATCAAGTCATTTCATTATCTTTATATGATGTCTTTTATTCATTTTTTTGCGTGGATGAGATTAGTTATGGTTCTACTGCATTTTACAGCTTATGTATTTATACGAGGCTTCTATATATTGGAGTATACTTCGTATGAATACAGCTGGCATGTCTACGTTCCTAGTCCTACATATTTTGGGACTGGGGTGTTACAGTTTCTTCCAAAGAGTTTTCAAAAAGCTTCCATTTTCAAATTCCAAGCGAGTTACAATTCTCTAGTCAATTTGTCGGTACGGCATGGTCTAGAAGATTTTAGAGAAATTATAATCAGAGGCTTGATTGAAGAAAGACTCTTCAAAACTGAAGTTGGCCGAGTTTTTCGTATCAAAGCTCGCATCTGTAGAAGTTACAAGGACTTCGTATGAAAACTTGTGGGATTTTCTAATAGTTGATTCAACTGGAAGCTAGAGTTCTTTCGACTTGACTAGTCCTCGCAAGAGGAAAACCAGTATAAATCTTTGTGTTTGCGTTTGCCTTTTGATCACTCTTTTCTTTACAGTTATTACTTTGTGATTATTATTATTATTTCTGTGATCTAACTGCTAACAAGTTTTAATTAGTAATATTCTGCTGCCTACTCTATTCACCCCCTCTCTAGAGTATTCTGCTTTACGATTTTGTTCCTACAATTGGTATCAGTACAGGTTATACATGTAAAGCAAGGTTAAACTGTAGTTATATTCAGTTATTTTTCAATTGTTATGTACATCACAGTATTACACATGGCAACTGTGAAATTCACAAGTGAAGGCCAAGCCACAAACAGACCTCCACTGTTTGACGGCACAAACTACACTTATTGGAAAATGGGATGAGTTTCTTCTTAAAAAATTTTGATTTTGACTTATGGTCTATAGTTATTGATGGCTACAAAAGCCTCCTCGTATTAATGTTAATGGAGTTTTAGTTGAAAACCCCCATGATAAATATACGGAGGATGAAAAGAAAAAGGCCAGTCTTGACGCACGTGGTATTAACGCTTTATTTTGTGCTTTAGACAGAACTGAATTCAACAGGATGTCGACTTGCACAACATCAAATGAAGTATGGAAACTTTTCGAAGTAACCTACGAAGGAACAACACAAGTCAAGGAGTCAAAGATCAGCAGACTTACTCAAGAGTACAAGGCATTCAAAATGAAGCCAAGTGAATCAGTCACTCAGATGTTTACAAGATTCTTGGATATTATAAATCTTTTGTCTTCATTAGGCAAGGAATACAGTAATCATGAGAATATTTACAAACTTCTACGAGCTCCCACAAAGAACTGGATTACAAAGGCTACATCAATCATTGAAGGAAATGACCTCTCAACAATATCTCTGGAAACACACATGGGTAAGCTACTCACTCACGAGTTAGAATTTCAAGACTTTGAAGATGCTACACCAAAGGAGAAGTCAGAAAAGTCGATCGCTCTCAAGGCTCAACATAGAAGAACTGTCGAAGATGATTTTGACGACAGCGACTCTTGACTCTGAAGATCAAGCACTTCTGGTAAGAAAATTCAAGAAGTTTATAAGATTCAACAGAAGAACAAAAGATAGCAACAGCAACAACAACGAGGAAGATCCTATTTGCTACGGATGTAAGAAGAAAGGACATATGAAAAAAGATTGTCCAATAACATCATCATCAACAAGAAAAAGTAGCAAATATGACAAAGACTACCTGAAGAGATCTACATCAAGGAAGTACATCAATACAAGCATATGGCATGAAAGCGAAGCCAGCGATTCAGAAGACGAACAATCAGATGACGCTGCAAATGTATGCTTGATGGCTTGCGATCAGGTAATCACTAATCCTCTGTTTGATCCTTATGATGATTTCACCTTTGAGCAACTATGAGAGGCTTTCAGTGACATGTTAAATGACTACAGAAAACTGCTTAGTAAATATGAAACCTCTAAGAAGGTACTCGAAGAGTACAAAAGTGAGATAGGAAGACTTACCAACCAATTAGCTGATGTTAGAAATAATGCCTCTTCTATTGAGTCTGGTGAGCTTTCATCTTTTAAGTTGTTGTTACACGAGACTATCAAGTTATCCGAAGAAAAAGACCAAACTATCATCCAGCTAAAGGAAGACCTGTCTAAGGAGAGAAAGAGTCTCCAGTGTGCACAAGTCAGAATAGAAACACTTACATCTGACTGTACTAGATTATATGAGACCTCCAAAAAGTTGGAAATTAGTTTAGAAAATGGCCTGAAGTTGCTGCTTCCTATTCTAACACGTGCCTATTACCGAATCATCGAAACACATCCAAACCAAACACTGTCAGACCAAACCATACCAAACCTATGCCCAAGAAGACCAATAGGCATGCATTCTTCTATACTAGAAAGCCAAAACCTACCAATCATGTACCTCACACAACTTTCAACACTCAACATACAAAATGTCATTATTGTGGCCTCATTGGTCATATATCCTCTGCATCTAGAATTAGAAAGTTAGTAGATTTAAATGTTTATGCATGGATACCAAAAACTAACCAGTCAGGACCCTACAAGAAATGGGTACCAAGAGTTTCATCTGCAAATTATTTTGTAGGTGGAACGCCCTTCACATGCTAGAAGCAAATGGATCTTCGACAGTAGTTACTCATGGCACATGACCGGTGATGCTTTATTATTTGCAACAATGTCGAAGAAGAATAAAAAAGGATACATCTCCTTCGGTAATAATTTAAGAGGGTACATAATCGATATCGGTAACATTGGTAAGGCTCTCTATCCTGTGATTAAAGTTGTCTGTCTAGTTACCGAGTTAAAACATAATCTGCTCAGCATAAGCCATTTAGCTGATCATGGTTATGGCATTAACTTCGTCAAAGATAAATGTACTATAGTTGATAGTTCAACTGGTACTACTATCTTTGAAGGTATAAGGGAAGACAACATATATATTTTTTATCTGTTAGAAGATGCTAACAAAGCAGGTAGATGTTTGATGGCCAAGAGCATTGATAGTCAACTATGGCATATGAGACTCGGTCATGCAAATATGGACACAATTTTAAAACTATCTACAAAGAAGTTAGTACGCGGCTTACCGGACATATCTTTTAAGAAGGATACGGTATGTAGTGAATATGAAAAGAACAAAGCTACCCGATCCGCCTTTAAATCCAAGAACGTTGTAAGTACTACTAGACCTCTATAATTGTTGCATATGGGCTTATTTGGACCAAGTAGAATTGCTAGTCTAGGTGGTAAGTTATATGCATTTGTCATTGTAGATGATTTCTCTAGATAAACATGGGTATATTTTCTTGCACGCAAGAGCGATGCTTTGTCAGAATTCGTCACCTTTTGCAAGAAAGTATAGAATGAAAAAGGTTTCATGATTACTCGCATTCGTAGTGATCATGGCGGCGAATTTGAGATTGCAGAGTTCAAGCAATTCTGTGACACACATGGTTATTTGCATGAATTTTCTTGCCCTAGGACTCCATAACAAAATGGAGTTATGGAACGTAAGAATAGGACTCTATCTGAAATGGCTAGAGTAATGTTGAACCAGTTTAGTCTACCTAGATACTTTTGGGCTGAAGCTATCAATACAGCGTGCTATATTCTCAATAGGGTTTTAATTCGAACTATATCAAAGAAGACTCCCTATGAACTATGGTTTGATAGAACACCCACTGTTTCTTATTTCAAAAAAAATTTTTGTAAATGCTTTATTCTTAATACTAAAGACAATATGAGTAAATTTGATGAAAAGGCCGATGAAGGTATATTTTTAAGTTATGCAGCAAAGAGCAAAGGGTACAGAGTCTTAACAAGAGAACCATGATCATCGAAGAATCAATTAATGTCAAGTTTGAAGAACTAAATCAACATTCAGATGATGACGACAATAAAGACATGATGACACCAAGTATAGCTACTGCAAAACCTTCACACAAAGATGCAGAACTTTCAAGCAAAGAAGTCGGAACCAGCAATCCTAAGGATACGCCAAAAGAGATAAGATTCTTGGCAGATCATCCAAAGGACTTGGTAATTGGTGAGATTACCAAGGGTATAAGTACTCGTTCCTCTAATAAATATGTAGGTTCTTGTGTTGCTTTTATTTCACAGCTTGAACCCAAAAACATTGAAGAAGCATGTAGTAATAATTTTTTGGCTAGATGCTATGCAAGAGGATTTAAACCAATTCGAACGGAATCAAGTTTGGGAACTTGTTCCCAAGCCCATTGATCATCCGATCATTGGCACCCGTTGGGTATTCCGAAAAATGAGAATAGTTTAGTGACTCATAATAAGGCTCGATTCGTAGCTCAGTGATACAATCAAGAAGAAAGTATCGACTATGATGAGACTGATGCCCCAGTTGCGAGATTAGAATCCATTCGCATGTTATATGCATTTGTATATTTTCATAATTTCAAGTTATTTCAAATAGATGTTAAAAGCGCATTTTTGAATAGTTTTATAAAAGAAGAAGTTTATGTAGCTCAACCTCCAGGTTTTATTGATTTTAAAAATCTTGATTATGTTTTCAAGTGGAAGAAAGCCTTATACAGTTTAAAACAAGCCCCTTGTGCTTGGTACGATTGTCTAAGCTCTTTTCTACTTGACAACGGTTTTTCAAAGGGAAATGTTGACACTACATTGTTTAGAAAATCTTTGAATAGCAATATTCTTTTGATTCAAGACTATGTAGATGATATTATTTTTGGATCTACTGATGAATCTCTTTGTCAAGAATTTTCAAAGTGTATGCAAAATGAGTTTGAGATGAGCATGATGGGAGAGCTGAAATTCTTTCTCGGACTGCATATCAAACAAACCAGCAATGGCACGTTCATAAATCAAGCAAAGTACACAAAAGATCTATTAAAGAAGTTCTACCTAAAAACAGTTAAACCACTTAGCACTCCAATGGCGACTTCAACCAAGCTTGATATTGATGAACAAGGTAAACCCGTCGACATACGTAAGTATCGAGGTATGATCGGTAGCTTACTGTACTTAACTGCTAGTCGACAGACATTATGTTTAGTGTTTGTTTGTGTGCATGTTTTCAAGCTAATCCTAAAGAATCACATCTGTGCGCAGTTAAGCGTATCTTCCGATACCTTAAAGACACTTCTTCTGTCGGCTTATGGTATCCCAAAACTACGTTATTTGACCTAACCGGTTATTCTGATGCTGATTTTGTCGGATGCAAAATAGATAGAAAAAGTACCAGTGGTACATGTCATTTCCAAGGAAAAGCCCTAGTCTCTTGGTTTAGAAAAAAGCAAAATTATGTCGCATTATCAACAACCGAGGCTGAGTATATCGCCGCAGGACGTTATTGTGCACAAATTTTGTGGATGAAGCAAACTTTATAGGACTATGAATTGCATTTCACACACATACCATTTTCTATGATAACATTAGTTCTATTAATTTGACTATGAATCCAGTATGTCACTCTTGTACTAAGCATATCGAGATTTGACATCATTTTCTTAGAGATCATCAACAAAATGGAGATATAGACCTTGTATATATAGACACACAGAATCAATCGGCTGACATACTCACAAAACCTCTAGCGAAAGATTATTTTAATTATTTACGTCGAGAATTAGGAATTTTAGACGTCAATAATATTAATTAATTTATTCAATACTCAATAACTATTTTCGAGACAAGCCTAAAAAGAGTCTTTCTGTCACCACGACTATGGTCGAAGCGAAGCGGTATTTAAGAGTTCCCCGATGAACCTCCGTTAGCTGGGACAGTACTCCTACAGCTAATCTAAAACAGATATTGAGTAAAGAATATTAATTTATAAAATAATATTAATTATATTATTTGAATTTTAAAATTACTAAACTTTGAATTAAATATTTGAAATGAGTTGATGAAAAGGACATGGCCCACAAAATTTAAAAAACAAAAAAAAACTAGAAGAATCCAACGCGAATTCGGCCCGACTTCGGTCCAAATTCGGCCAGAGTTCGTTTAGTGCTGTATGCGTTTTAAACAGACCCCGAGGCCATCTCCTCTTCTTCACTTCCAAACTCATCTTTCTTATCAACAGCAGCAGCCGAAACACCCTAAACCCTAGTTTTTTTTCTACTCCATATCTTCCAATCTACGTGGAGATCTCCATCCAAAATTTGGATTCGTGCGGAAAATTGCGTCCTCTACAACATACTTGATTCTCATAACGTATAATTCCTTCTCTCCTCTACTTTCAAATTTTTAGGGTTTCTAGTTTTGGGAAAGAATGTCTAAGGGATTCAATCCTTTCAAGAGGAAGAAGACCCATGCTAGTGAAGAGGCATCGTCTTCTGATCCGAACAGGGATTCTTTTTTTTCCTGGTCCAATCGGATGACGGCGCTACGGATGAGTTTTACTTCAAAACTTATGACCAAGCATTGTTTTGGTATACCGATTTTGCTATGCATACTATATGCACAGGATCTTCGATTAAGTGGACTGTATTTCCTGACCACCGTCCTTACTTTGAGGTATTAGGGTTACACCATTTTGCTACCCTATAATTCCCTATAGCTACTAATGCCATTAGATTGTTCTATAGTAACTTCGTATTAGACACTTTTACCGCAACGACTCATGTTGGCAGGACCGATATCGAGTTCAATGATGTATTGCTAGCAGAAATCTTTGGTCTTCCAAACGAAGGTGCCCCGCTCGATGACATTACTGACTTCGATTTCCCCGAGGGCACGACTCTTGTTAGTTTCAAGAATGAGCTTTGTGCGCCCGTATGTGCTCGTCCTGAAAAGTTTAAGGCCAATAACTTGAACTTGTTTAACTATGAGTTATATTGCATCATCTATTCCACTCTACTTCCCAAATCTACTTCAAAAGATGATGTCACTGCACTAGAACTTTTTGCCCTATATCACATTCTTAAGGGGATTCCTTTTTCTGCCCCTAAGACTATCATTCAGATGATGGGTAGATGTCGCAGAAGAGACCGCAACCTCTCTTATGTGCTGCTTATCCCATTCATCTTTTAACGTTTTGATATAGACTTATCCACTTGTGCTATGGACCCTGAGCCCAAGTTCCTCAAGCTTTCTCGTCGCAGCATTGCCACTGCTCCTCTACCTCCTGCACCTGCTCCTACTGCACCTGCTCCTACTGCACCTGTTCCTTCTCAGTCTTACCCTATGACCTTTGAGGGTATTCATCAGCACTTATCGGATCTACAGACGTTCTTTGTTGATACTTTCATGGAACATGAGTTCTGTGATGTGACTCGGTTCCAGGTTATTGCCAACTCCTTTGTCGATCTCAGATTTACACAGACGGGTAACTCTGCTAGCTCTCTTCCTAGAGACTGTCACCCCCGTTTTCCGTTCTATGTATTTCCAGTATACGTATACGGAATCCTGACATGTATTTTATTTTCCTGCCTGGCTAGCTAATTTCAGTTTAATCTTGATTAGGTTCGTCATGGCATGTAATGGTTTAACTTGGTTTATTTTGGGATGGCTTGGTTTATTCTTTGGTTCATCATGTTAAACCCACCACCATCCCCCTTTATAACCCACCTAACTTTTCTCTCTCCTCCACTTTCTCATTAACTCTTCTTCCTTCTCCATTAAACCCACCACCAACCAAGAACACCCCTTAGGCAAGTACAACTTGCTTCCACAAGAGAGCCCATTTTTATTGTTCCATTAGCTTCTCCTCATGTTTCTAAGACACAATAGAACTTGTCATTTTCTATTTTGAGGCTTTAATTTTTGTAGATCTAAAAATTAGTTATTTTTGGATTTTGTTGGTTTTGATCTATCAAACTTCTTTATTTTCAAGTTTTGATGGTTCCATGTTGTAGAGAATTTTATTCTACCCAATTTTGACCTTTGAAAAGTTGGATTTGGACTTGTTTTGACCAAGTTATGGACTTTTAAAGCTTTGGATTCAAGCCATGGAGTTCTTGCTGATTTGGAGAAGACAGTAAGCAGTGTGCGCGAGCTTTTTAGCTTGTGCCACTGAGTTGCGCGCGCTCTTTAGCGTAGCGCAGCCTGACTCATACGCTACCTTTTGGTGACATGAGCGCAGTCTGACTCATACGCTGCCTTTTGGTGACGTGAGCACAGTCTGACTCATACGCTGTGACGTGAGCGCAGTCTGACTCATACGCTGCCTTTTGGAGATGTGAGCACAGCCTGACGTGAGCGTAGCCTGACTTGAGCGCAGCCAGACGTGAGCGCAGCCTGACGTGAGCGCAGCCTGACTTGAGCACAGCCTGACTTGAGCGCAGCCTGACTTGAGCGCAGCCTGACGTGAGCGCAGCCTGACTTGAGCGCAGCCTAACGTGAGCGCAGCCTGACTTGAGCGCAGCCTGACGTGAGCGCAGCCTGACTTGAGCGCAGCCTGACTTAAGCGCAGCCTAATTTTTGCACCCATTTTATATCCTTACGCCTTTTGATGTAAACTCGACATGAACCCGATGTGATCATGACATTATTTATGAATGTTAATCGAAACAAGGCTTAGTGATGGAATTGCATGATTAGTGACCCGCCATGGTGCACTCTTGACAAGTAATTTGACATGATAATTCTTGATGGTGGTCCGTTGTGACGCACCCTTGCCTTGATAAGTAATCTTGATAAGCAACCCGACATGATAACCTTGATACGCTGTTGCGACGGCTAACCTGACATGCTAAGTAAATTCTTGACACTGTGGGTGATTGTATTAAATATGCTTGTATAAGCAACCATTCTTGTCTCGCATCATGTCTAGGACATATATCCCTGGTTACCACGGTCAGGGATTCATACCGAATCTGACTAGGTTAATGACTAGATTGATCAAGTAGAGCATATAGAGAGGTATTCCGGCTACAAGCAATCCCGTTATCTGGGCGCCTTCCTTGACGGACTTGTAGCCTGCCGACGAGTAGGGCACATTGCCAACTCTCTGTTATGTGGGGAACTACATAAAAAGATTACTATGCACACTGTCATGAGTTGCATCCAAGTCACCTAACAAGGCATGATAACTCTAAGCTTGAACCTTGCGTCTGGATAACCTGGATAGTCTGTAGGGCTTGTGGCCGTAGGCGTACCTCATTGCATCTTGCTAGTAACTAAGCTTGTGATAACCCTAGTTAGTTAAGTATCAAGCCGTACTCTTTGCTTGGCCGTGAATGATGGATGGAGTCCTATCTTGTCTAGTCTTGCCCAGATCCGGTACATGGATATCTCCGGACATGCTTGTTTATGCTTTACTTTATTGATAATTGGTTCGAGGCTAAGTTCTGTTCAGGTGAAGGGTTACAACCCCGGTCCTTGTTTGGTTTACGGGTTGTAACTTGGTTACCGAAATAGTCCTTTAGTTATCTTATCGTTTATCATCCTATTTTTTTAACTCATGTCTTATGTTATTTCACCTATGATTTATGTGCTGACATGCTGGTTTTAGTTCTTAAGTGAAGCCTCCTTTGTGGCACTTGCTCTTTCTGGGGTCTGACCCAGCTGGTTTTGTATGGCCAGATTTTGGAGCAGCTACCGAGGATCTCCCAACTTTTCTGCCAGATGGTGAACACTAGAAGGAATCCCGGCAACGAGTGAGTTTTATTTTGCTCTCCCACTCCCTTGTAAAAATATTCTTTTGAGGCGTTTAGCCGCCGAACAAGTGTTAGCTCGTTTGCAACTTTACTTACTGTCTGCCTACGGGCTGTAGCATGATTGACAAATCCTAGGGTTGATCATGTATGACTTAAACTCTTGCTAGTCTTCGTATTTTGTATGACTAGCTTCATGATCATCTGAATATATAATGTATGGGACGCCTTACTTTGTATGTCTGATGATCTACCATCTTGTTATATCTGCTCGCTTGCTTAAGATTGAGACACTAGGCTTGTTATTGACCCTAAGAGACTGATGGCTTGTAGTAAACCCTCATGCATCTAGACAGCCGTGACCGTATTGCGATGTGAGATTCACTTCAATGTACGTAGCTGGCTGTGTCTGTCCTCCGCTCTCGAGTATTCTGGTTCTGGGGCGTGACAGAGACCCTTCTGTATTTGGTTACCGCATTGATGATAAGGCGGTCCACTCTCTGTTCCAGCCAGGAAACGCTTACGATTGGTATCGTACTTCTGGTGCTACTCCACACACCTCTGGAGCTATCACATCTGGAGATGGTCCATCTGGACATGCTGGTACTGCCACTGATGACGATGATGACGAGGATGACTTTTGAGATGTTATACTTTTGAGACTAATGATTTTTTTCATTTGTTTACTTGGAAATGCTCCGACATTCCAAGATAGTATGTACTCTTATTAATTATTCGGATATAATTTGTGACTTTTTGATAAACATGTTCTATGCTTCAGTTTAGCATATTATTTCGTTTAGCATATTATTAATTTTAGCATATGATTCAGTTTATCATATTATTTAGTTTAGTATTTTATTCAGTTCAGCTAGCATTATCTTTCTTTATGCTTCCATATAAACTGCCTGTGACAATATGCTTATCTTATTTTTGTCTGTGATATTTATACCATGCCTATGTTGAATATTTTTTTTTGTGTTTCTTCACTGCTTGTAACGTACGCATATATTGCGGGAGAGCTTTCTCTTTGCAATTATTTTGCTAAGTGACAATGGAGGAGAAATAAGATCTAACATCTTCATGAATACAGGTTATGAACAATTTTTTATTATATATCTCGGTACAATCGGTACAATTTTGAATTGATAAAGATCAAAGATGTTATATCGGTCAAGGTTTGTCAATTATCAAAATGGGGAAGATTGTTGGCCCCTTGGTCATGGTCAAACCTGATTTTAATAATTGATCAAACTCTGTCTCGATATACGAAATATATTTAGATGTTTACTAAAGACGTTTTGGACAATGATCAAGATTGGATATCTACTCTGTTCAAGACCGAAGCTTTGTTTGCCACTCAAGACTGTATTTCCTTACGCAATGTAATTTTCATTTTTATTGATTCTAGGAATACATTGTACACCAAGTCGTACTGGCAAATAGGCAATCCGAAATCGTTTTTCAAAACTGACCTATCGTTTTTAAAATGACCTATGTTTTTGAAAAACAACTACTTTTACAAAAAGCTTCTGAAGGATTTTCAAAAAGCCAAAAACAATTTTCATAAAATAACCCTGACCAAACCCTGACAGAATTCGGCCAGAGTTCGGCCAAGGTAAACGTTATGTGAACGTTTGATTTTGAACTTGGCCTCCCTTCAGTTGCGGTTGGTTACAAAGAGTTCTGTCCGAATTCTGCCAGAATTCTGTCACATTTCTGTCTTTGGAAAAACTATAAATAAAGAGGAATTCTGATCATTTCAACACACTCATTCACTTTCATCTTCTCTCTTCTAAAGCTTATGTTTCTTCCAAAGAGTTTTCAAAAAGCTTCTATTTTCAAATTCCAAGCCAGTTATAATTCTCTAGTCAATTTGTCGGTACGGTGCGGTCTAGAAGATTTTAGAAAAATTGTAATCAGAGGCTTGATTGAAGAAAGACTCTTCAAAACTGAAGTTGGTCGAGTTCTTCGTATCAAAGCTCGCGTCTGTAGAAGTTGCAAGGACTTCGTATGAAAACTTACAGGATTTTCCAATAGTAGATTCAACTGGAAGCTAGAGTTCTTCCGACTGGACTAGTCCTCACAAGAAAAAACCAGTATAAATCTCTGTGTTTGCGTTTGCCTTCTGATCACTCTTTTCTTTATATTTATTACTTTGTGATTATTATTATTTCTGTGATATAACTGCTAAAAAGTTTTAATTAGCAATATTTCGCTGCCTACTCTATTCACCCCCTCTCTAGAGTATTCTGCTTTACAATTTCGTTCCTACAAGGTCGAGGTTTGTATTAGTGTGATATCGTGGTAGCGCAACGACTTAGTTGTTCTACCACGAGCCTGCGATAGAATATAGGAAGTAAGGTGTTAGAGTGAGAGGATACTCAATCACAGTTAGAATTTCTTTAAAGATTTCTGGGATGACCCTTGAGAATCTTATTTTGAACTTTAATTTGAAATCCTTTCCTCTTGTTCAGTTCATCCTTGCTCCTTGTTATTGAATTTGAATTTTGATGGATCGTTGTTGATTTTGATTTTTATATCGAGATGAAGTTTATGACCTGAGTTACAGTATCTTCTGATAACATATGTTGACGGGAATAACAGGATAGGTAAAACGTCTACTTGGTTATGGAACCTGGAGTTTATCGTAGCCTTACTTACTGGCATGGTGAGGATCCTGAGTAACATGATTTTGGACAGACGCGTATGATTATCAGATTATATCTTGGGAAGGTTCTTAACATATCATCTCTATCTTCCACTTCTATTATTATAGAATTGTATTCCAACATCAAGTAACTTAGGAGTCGGAATAATTTCAGCTATTTAGTCCAGTTCCTTGTAGAGCTTATTTCATATGTAGTACTTTCATAGTGTGATGGTTTGATGACTTGTAGAGTGTCTGTATCCTTGAGATGATAGTTAGCATTGGCATTAGAATAGTATCCCATTGTAGTTAATTCTCTGTTGTTTATAATAATTACCAGTTTTTATATAGGACGTTAGTCTGCCTTACAGCCTTGATGATTTATTGTTTTCCTTATCTTTTCCAGTATGGCACCCATGACCCGTCCCCTGTGCGTAGCTACAGCTCCGAATATGATTAAGAACGCGCTTCCACCTCATATTGCTCAGAAGGTCGTGACCCCTCCGGCTGACCAGAGGGTAGTTGTACCTCCTGCCGTTGAGGAGGTGGTAGCAGCCTCACCAGAGAGAGCTGTAGTTTCATCTGAGATCGAGAGTCTTCCTCTGCCTCCTGAGGTGGTACCCCATACTATATTCTCGAGAGGTTTGGCCCCTGATAGAGCTCAGATACTTGGACTTCTCTGGGGTGTGTTAGAGACATAGAGGGTTCAGGCCGAGATACTGAGGGAGCATAGCCAGAGGATTCAACATCTGTGGGACTTAGTGCATTCAGGAGGAGAGCCTAGTTCCAGGAGAGTGAGGAGCAGTATCCAGTTCTACCCAGAGCCTCAAGAGTAGCCAGACCTTCAGCCTAGGCCATCCTTTTCAGTCCGGATTCCTGTCCATCTGAGATTAATTAAGCGAGTGCCTACCTATGTTTTCTGTAGGAATCTTAGGCAGGTATGGGACGACTGTAGGAAGAGAAGAAAGTTGTGCATGTTCTGTGGGTCAGCTGCACAGGTGAAGCGAGACTGTCCTACTGTATCTGTCCTAGCCAAGTCCCTGCCTCCAAGAGGGAGTTCCAGTCACCAGACCTAGTTGGAGGTGAGTCTTGACCGAGACCTTAGCGTATCTTTTAAGATGTTTTGATGCACCCTACCATTATTTCTGTGTTTGATACCTTATGACTGCTTTTGATATAGTATGACTAGTGCAAGTAGATGAGACTTTCAATTGATACTGCATGCCATGACCCTGTATGTTATTCTTCAAATTGTATGATTTAGATAAAGTTTTCTTAGACCATGATTATTGGGGGCGTGACCCTAAGAGGAGTACGACCAACCTAAATTTCGAGGACAAAATTTTTCTAGGGAAAAGGATTGTAACTACCACTTTTCTATAATGAGGCTAATTTTGAACTTTTGTAAAATTGATCATGTTAGTTATTAAATAATGGATTTAAATCATGTTAATGATAAAATGGCAAATTTTTGATTATTTTAATATTATTTAATTTGATGTATTGTGATTTTGTCATTTGCTAGTGAAACCTTAGAATTACCTTGCCTAGAGACTAACCATGACCATGGAGACATAACTAACATATTTGGATTAGTAATTAGGCTCTAATCTAGCTAGGAATGACTTATAAACCATTTGGAGATTTAAATTAAGGTGCTAGTTTGGGCCTTAGCTTAAGGGCTTGATTTTGCAACATAGAAAGGGGATTTGGGCCATTATAACTCAACCAAACCCTAGTCTACCATAGATGGCCGGCCAAGACCTGATTCCCACCCCTATATAGTTTACCGTTAGCCCCCATTCATCTCTCCTACAAAGAAACCCTAACCCTAATTATGTTCTTCCCTAAATTTGCCCCCTTTCATCAAATCAACTCCAAATTTAACCAAACCAATTGCAAACTACTCCCCTTGAGTAGAGGAGGTCTTTGTTGGCTAGCTAGGAAGGATTTGGAGCAATTTGACCATTGGATTTGGTGGAAGAACTTTGTAAGAGGATTTTTATTGGAATTCCAACTCCCAATTGGTAAGAACCCCTAAAACCTTTCTAATTTCTGTTTTATTTTCACATATGCATTCATTTAGGGTCCTCGTAGCATTAATCTAAGTTTGGTTTGAATTCGAATCCATTTGGGGTGTGTATCGCAAGAATATCGGATACGTGTCTCAAGTGTTCGACGAAATGCCCTATAGGATATTTTGGTCTCTAATTTCTGATATAAATATATATTTGGGTTGATAATTACCAGTATATTACATGTTTACTGGATTAGGGTGAATTCGAGGTGATTTGGTGGGTGTAATTGGCCATAGGGAGGCTCGGATCACTGTGTTCACTGAACAGTAATTTGCCCTGCTGTCGAGAGCTAATATCTAGATCTGTGGCCTATAATTTTGCATTCTAGCCACTTCTACAGCTAGGGTAGATTACTGACCACTGACCTTAGGCTCACGGCTGTGAGCCGTGGCCAATTCAAGCCATGGCAGCCACAATATGGACTTTCATGTGCAATCGAGCCTTGCTATGCATATGTCATTTACATACCCTGTGTGCAGTCCATTATTTTGGGATTTGCATTGGTTAATCCATCATCTAATCACCTCATTAACTAGCCTAACACCTGTGCATTTGCCTATATGCTGATGTTGCTCAGACCTGGGAGATTGGGCAGTCGGGGACCACTCATATGCTGTCCTGCAACAGCTAAACCCCCTTAACCAATTTACCTTACTTTTATTGCAATTTCAATATCTGGACACACCACTGCCTCTACCACTACACCATTGCATTATACTCAAACACTCACTGCCTTCACATCACATCCTTCACTGCCGTCTATTCGATATGACAAAAGGTTGAACGAACTTTCTGTATTAAGAACGTAAAAAAGAGTACAATCAATTCTTATGCGAAGAAATCTAAGTACAAAAGTTTTTGGGAAAGTATGACGGTAGAGATCGAGCACTGTGCGACTTCTTTAATCCGTTGATGATCGATGATGTTGATGATCGATGATGATATGAGACTTGCTCTGACTTTTCCGGTGCCTTTGATGGAACTCTAGGGTTGCCGATCAGGAGGACGCCAAACTTAAAGATTTTGATAATTCTGTGGATCTTTTTCTCCTTGTCGATGCCCTTGTTGGAAGAAAAACCTCTCTTATTTATAGAGAGAGGGGCACATATGTGATGTGCATTAGGGTTTCAAGATATAAAAGAATTTGTCGTCCTTGCACGGTGCGTGCTTCTGTGGTGCTGACACATAGCAGGTGCTGAGATTTCCCTCAAACGAGATCTTTGGTGGTTATCTAAATAACCGAAGGAGGTGACACGTGGTGCGTGTCGATTTGCTTATTCGAATGTAGCCGAGCAAATCTTGGGATTTTATCTCAGATTTAGATTCTGTGTAATCTTCATCCGAGATTTAAACCTGCATTGATCAACTTGATCAATCCCAATCCTATCTTTGAGAGAGGCGGTTTAAGTAAACAGATTGGGTGGGACCATGTCGTCTGTGCTTCAGGCAAGGCTAGCTGTGCTTCTAGGGCAATGAGTAGACTGTGTTTCTGGAGACGACAGAACCTCTGTGCTTTAGGGCGACAAGTGGACTGTTTCAAAGACAACTAGGCCTCTATGCTTTTAGGGGTGACGAGTAGGCTGTGTTTCGGGCAAAGTTACTGTGCTTTAGGACGACGAGTACGCTGCGCCTTCAGATAGACCATTTTACTGTACTTTAGAGTAGCAATCGGGCTTATGCTGGAGGCAAATGGTGTCTCCCAAGTCTCTAACAAAAGGTAGTTAAGCTTTTGGGTTGGAGCAGAGTGCTGCACCGTTGGAGTTGAGGTAGTGTAAAAATATCACCAGCTGCGCCTAAGGTTGGCGCAGGAATGTAGCTGCACCTCTGGATTGAAGGCCATGGCTTTGAAGTCTTCTTTTAAAGAGCAATGAATGACCGCTCCTTAATGAATGACTCCCTCTTAATTGCCACCATTGTTTGGAGAATTTCAAAGGGTCCTATGAACATCTAGGACTTAGTTGAATAAACTTTATTTAATGATGTTCATCGTGCTTAGTCCTAGGTTCTTCCCATTAATGTGGAAATTTTGACCGTCGGCCATGTTGCCTGTGTTTTGACCACTCCCACCCTATATAAAGGGGAAGTTCTTCTGAAGAGTCATGTCTTCTTCCTGGCACCCTTCACCACTATGTTGGATCCAGACTTAGCTTCGAGCGGCGGTTGGCCTTGCATAAGTCGGATTCTGGTTGAGGATTCCTTCGTTCAAATGGGCTATGCCTTCGTAAAAGAACTGTTTATGAGTCTTGGAACGTGCTGGAATGCTTCTCATAAGGAGTTCGAACCTAAGTGACGCCTTGGAGGTGTTTGAGGTCCTGACTACGGGATCAGGATTGGTTTAACATCCGATGAGCAACCGGCCGTACTCTGCCCCACTCATTGAGGGCTGTGGGGCTTCACCTTATTGTGGTCTGGGTCTTCTACTTCTTCTGTACATATTGGCATCCCAGCTTCTTTCGGCGGCGAGATGATTTGCTCTGACGATGTTATGAGTCAGCGGGAAGGAGACTTTGATGGAGATTATATACATCTCCTCTGGTCTTTTTGCCCATGATGATCACACTGCGGAGGCTACTCGGTGAAAACGAACCTTCTCGTAGATCTATAGGAGTTTCTATTCTTACTTATGTAGCAAAGACTTTGCAATTGCTCCCTGTAATTATGATTCAGGGAGTTTCTCTCTCATATAATTACGACAAGTCTATGATAGACCCTTGTAGCCATGATTAACAAAATGAGTCTTTTCTGAACTTCATTCTAAGAATGTCTCTGTTTTTGGCTGGTCGGTGTGTATGATCATCTGCACCTGTGTGAAGCTGGGGGGTAATAAGAGTACCCGCCTGCACCTGTGGATGCTGTAATTTTTATGCTTCTATAAGACCCCCTTCAAAGTGTTCCAAACTTGAGTCAAGCTCGGGATACTTTGAATAGAAGCATAATATGTGTTTCTTTGTAGGTGTGTTGCACATCACGTTTGTTGCCAGGGTGGCATCATGCCTAGGCTCTGGTATTAAATGCATTGAGCCATCTTCTCCTTAAGCATGAACATGACTCTTCGTTTCTAGTGAATCATTCATCATGACCCTTTTTTGAACCCACGATGTCCGAAGCGTTTTGTCTTCTCTTGTCGACGTGGCTATTCCTAAAAATAGAAATATTCTAGAAGGAAAAACCTTTATGTGTTCACCTACTCCTCAGAAGTTTGTGTCCGAGTTCTTTCTTCTTTTGAACCCTAGCTTTTCCCACCATGGCCCCCAAGAAATCAAGCACTCTGAAAATGCCTACAGCTAATTCCAAGAAGACGAAAGGAAAGAGGCATGTCTCTGATGTTGGTGATCTCGATAAGCCTTCAGCTGCTTGCGCAGTGGTCTACCGTGACGTGCACCCGCCCGTAGTAGGTATCTATTTCGATCTCTTCACTTCTGAGAGTGTCTGCACAAATATTTTACATTCTTACTCTTTCGTTTGTTTTTTTTCGTACCGTTTCTGTGACCATCCCGTTGAGCGAGATCCTTTACGACCTTCCTGCCTGCTCGTTGGGGATCAATATCGAACAGAAACTCGTCACTCCTTTTCGGAGGTTAGTTGATGCGACTCAACCGGAAGGGCGGTTGGAGGTAATACAGGCACAGACCACGGCCTATTTCTGTCGTATGCTGGACCAAGGACAGTTGACCCTCATGATGCTGATGCAGGGCAGTTGAAGCCCCAATTTCTTTTTGGTGACCGATTAGTCCCGAAAGAGTCAGACCTTCTCTCTATCAAATCGGCATGTTTATTACGAGTAACAACCTTTCTTTGTACGTCCCTACAACCGAGCGCCACCTGCCTTTCTCGGTCTGCTTATGTTTTGTCGAGGAGTGATGTTTGGAATGGGGTCTGACCCCTAGTCAGGTGGGTCTAGTCTCAGGCCAAATCAAGGTGGGTAAAGGTTCTAATGGTCAGGATACCCCTATGCCTCTTCGGGGCAGTCCATCATCCTCTCTGCGAGTGTTGCTATGACCCTGCCGATTTTTCTCCGTCCCGTGCTTCCATCTTTGCAAACAGACTCGTGGCGTATGGCCGCGCTTATCCGACGAGTCTCTTTCGTATAGAAGGATGGATGTAATTTTACAATAAGTGGAGCGATTTGACCCGGTGGGTATTGGATACTTTCAAGGAGGATATTTCACGTGCTAACCTTCGTTATGCCATCAGGGGTATTAAATACGGCATCCTCTCCAATCGACCCTTGTTCTTGGCTCTGCTGGAGTTATTCGATTGTGATACCGGGACCTTCTTCCTACCCTGTGGAGAGATGGGACTGGCCCTCCAAGAGATGTTTGCCGTCTCGAAGCTGCCTTGGGATGAGGACCAATATGAGGAGTATTGCCCTACCTCGGAAGAGCTTGAGAGGCTCGAGAATCAGTACCCTGAGATGGTGGCGGTGTATAAGGAGTTACTTTGTCATCACCAGGCTTGTATGCGCCTGGACTCCGCGAATGCCCCACCTCATTCAAACGCTTGGAGGCAATATTTCTTCGGTATTGACCCTCTAAAGGTTCGGGCTATCCAACCTTCTATTCGTGGGGCGTGTGGTCTTGCTGAGATAATAAAAATAGAGGTAAAGTACGCGACGCAGCCTCATCCTACGGATGCCGAGGGGACCCCTGATCCTGCATTCTTTAACTGCTTCCACCAGAACTCGGCTCCTGTCAGCCGTAAGGCAGCGTTGGCAGCCCTTTTGATGATGTGGCTGCGGAAAGCTGTGGTCCTCGGAGGCTTAGGCTCCGTGGGACAATTGGGTAGGAAGCTCATCATGTTGGCCATAAGGTTGGCCTTTGGCCATTCATTGGCGTTGCTTCCGGCTATGGTCTGTGACCTTTTATAAGGTCTGAGGGATTTTTCAGGAAAGGTTATAGAGCCGCACGGTCGTGGCAATGGGTTTCCCCGAAGGAGCTACCCTACCATTATTTGATGGCCTGGTTGGCCTTACACCGTCCTGGGCTGATTGCCTCTACTATCCTGGAAGGTGATCATGGGGGCGATGCACTTCTGTGCCACTATCGTCACTCGAGGTGGTTTTATGCGGACGTCACTGCATGTAGACGAGTGCTGAGCTGCCTGGATAGTTACTATGTATCTAGATGAGACTTTCAGTTGATACTGCATGCCGGACCCTGTATGTTATTATTTAAATTGTATAATTTAGATAAAGTTTTCTTAGACCATGATTATTGGGGGCGTGACACTAAGAGGATTACGACCAACCTAAATTTCGAGGACAAAATTTTTCTAGGGGGAAGGATTATAACTACCACTTTTCTACAATGAGGCTAATTTTGAACTTTTGTAAAATTGATCATGTTAGTTATTAAATAATGGATTTAAATCATGTTAATGATAAATTGGCAAATTTTTGACGATTTTATTATTATTTAATTTGATGTATTGTTATTTTGTCATTTGCTAGTAAAACCTTAGAATTACCTTGCCTAGAGACAAACCATGACCATGGAGACCTAACTAACATATTTGGATTAGTAATTAGTCTCTAATCTAGCTAGGAATGACTTAGAAACTATTTGGAGATTTAAATTAAAGTGCTAGTTTGGGCCTTTAGCTTAAGGGTTTGATTTTACAACATAGAAAGGGGATTTGGGCCATTATAACTCAACCAAACCCTAGTCTACCATAGATGGCCGGCCAAGACCTGATTCCCACACCTATATAGTTTATCTTTAGCCCCCATTCATCTCTTCTATAAATAAACCCTAATCCTAATTATGTTCTTCCCCAAATTTGCCCTTTTCATCAAATCAACTCCAAATTCAACCAAACCAATTGCAAACTACTCCCCTTGAGTAGAGAAGATCTTTATTGGCTAGCTAGAATGGATTTGGTGCAATTTGACCATTGGATTTGGGGGAAGAACTTTGCAAGAGGATTTTTATTGAAATTCTAACTCCCAATTGGTAAGAACCCTTAAAACCTTTCTAATTTCTGTTTTATTTCCACAGATGCATTCAATTAGGGTCCCGTAGCATTAATCTAAGTTTGGTTTGAATTCAAATCCATTTGGGGTGTGTATCGCAAGGGTATCGGATACGTGTCTCAAGTGTTCGACGAAATCCCCCATAGGATGTTTTGATCTCTAATTTCTGATATAAATATATATATTTGGGTAGCTAATTACCAGTATATTACATGTGTGCTGGACTAGGGTGAATTCGAGGTGATTTGGTGGGTGTAATTGGCCCTAGGAAGGCTCGGATTACTGTGTTCACTGAATAGTAATTTGCCCTGCTGCCGAGAGCTAATATCTAGATCTGTGGCCTATAATTTTGCATTCTAGCTACTTCTACAGCTAGGGTAGAAGACTGACCACTGACCTTAGGCTCACGGCTGTGAGCCATGGCCAATTCAAGCCATGGCAGCCACAACATGGACTTCCATGTGCACTCGAGCCTTGCTATGCATATGTCCTTTACATACCCTGTGTGCAGTCCATTATTTTAGGATTTGCATTGCTTAATCTATCATCTAATCACATAATTAACTAGACTAACACCTATGCATTTGCCTACATGCTGATGTTGCTCAGACCTGGGAGATTGGACAGTCGGGGACCACTCATATGCTGTCAAGCAACAGCTAAACCCCTTTAACCAATTTTCCTTACTTTTATTACAATTTCAATATCTGGACGCACTACTGCCTCCACCACTACACCCTTGCATTACACTCTAACACTCACTGCCTTCACATCACATCCTTCACTGCCCTCGATTCGATACGACAAAAGGTTGAACGAACTTTCTGTATTAAGAACATAAAAAAGAGTACAATCGATTCTTATGCAAAGAAATCTAAGTACAAAAGTTTCTGGGAAAGTATGACGGTAGAGATCGAGCACTGCAGCGACTCCTTTACTCCGTTGATGATCGATGATGATATGAGACTTGTTCTGACTTTCTGGTGCCTTTGATAGAACTCTACTGTTGCCAATTAGGAGTGTAACACCCTGTTTTCTGAAATTGGGGATTTTTGAAAATTTATTATTTTTATTATTTATTAGTGGTATTTTAGTCATGGTATGATTTTCTGGTGATTTTAGTGTGATTAAACTATTTTCTAAGTCATGCTAAGTCATGACTTATGACTTTGTGATTTTGGTTAGTATAACTTAGTGTAAACCCTAGTTTTCTCTAACCTAGAAGTTGCCATGACCATGATAGCTTAGCCATAGGCTTAGAATATCAAATTTGGGGTTTTTGACCAAAAGGGTATTTTGGTAATTTTCTAGATTTAATTTGTGATTATGTGATTTTAATATTATTTAATACTTGGTAGGTCTCATGATTAGTTCCTAACCTATCCTACCCTAAACTAGTAGTTAGCCCCTAACCTAGAATCATTAGGGTGATGTTTAGGTCATGGGTTAAAGTAGATAATATCTAGATATTTGCTTTATGGATATTTTGCACAAAACATGCAAAATATCTTAAACCTTACCTAAAGTCCTTCCCTTAGCTTGGAAGCAACCCAAGGACAACCCCCCCTACCCCATGGCAGCCAAGAAACCACCCCTTGCTACCCCCTCTCCTATATAGTTAACACTTAGTTCAAGAGTTCAAGTTTCATGAGAAAAGAACTCTTGAAAAACCAAGAAAAACCCTTCCACTTCACATAGCCATAACCTTGTCATTTCTCAAGCTTTGGACCTCTAGTTTCTTGCATTAGGACACTAGTATTCTGAGGAAGCCTAGGGAGAATAGCTATCCAAGTTTCATCAAGCAAGGACTCATCAAGCTAGGGGACACACACTCCTCATTTTGGTGTTTTTTCAAGAAAACCACATTGAGGTAAATATATCTAAAACCTAGTTATTATACTGGTTTTTCTTCATTATTGCATGCATATAGTTATAATATAGTTGTGGGAAGGGTTTGGTACAAATTTTAGGATCGTTTGGTGTCGTATCGGACACGTATCCTACATATAAAACCCTATTTATGTTCACTGTTTTTGCACACTGTCACATTGATAACACACACTGTTTTGTAAAACTTTTTGAACCAAAACCTAGTCCTAGGTTCCCTAAACCTAACCCTAAAACACTGAGCACAAGTTGGGTTGTGTCGTGTCCAAAATCTGGACACGAAGCTCTCAGTTTCAACACACAGGACACACTGCAGTACACTGTTCATCCCCTGCTACCACCCCCTTGGTTCTCCCTATACACAACACGTGGACACACCAAAATTGGTGGACACGAGGGGGCAGTGTCTGCGCACATGCCCCCAAAATTTGGTGTCGCCTCGTGTCGTGTCGAGTGATAAATCTCACTCGCACTGGACACGGGCAGACTGTGCACACGCATGTTTTCACCACTGACACGCGACTCGTGTCGCACGGACACGAGTCGTGGACACCTCGTGGTGACACGATCGTGTAGCCCAACACGTGGGCTACACGTGGACATGACCACGAGGCCCCACGTGGCCCGTGTCGTGTCCACGAGTCGTGTGCATCGCTGCACGACGCGGTGCAGAACACAGGTATCAGTCGATTTCCTTCGACTGATACGGGGTTCGTGCCGTATCCTGAGGACACGTGGACTCAAGGCAGACACTGGGACACCTAGTAGACCCCTAGGCGAACCCACACGCACGTGCACGAGACACATGGACACGTGTGTCGTGTCCTAGAGCGAAGTGCATCGCTGCACGACACTGTGCGTAGATACGCGTGACAGTGTTTACCCGGGGGTAGATTTTAAGTGTTTGGACACGTGAATCCGTGTCGTGGTGTCGTGTCAGTGTCCTAGGACACTAGTATATGTGCGGGGGGTTAGTTACCAACCGATAGTATCGAGTCTTAGCTCGATTGGGTTGTGAAAATCGAATTACCTATTTCAGTGTAAACTGTGCACTATCACAGTTTTGATATTTTTCCAGGTTTTTGAAAATCGAATTTTGATTCGATTTTATTAATGTTTTAGGTATTAGACTAGTGTATTTTAGTGAGTATATGGGTAGTATATATGTATTTGTAAGTGTAGGTCGAATTTGAGGAGTTTTGGGTGTGTGTGTGTGAAGTTATGTATATATATACATATCTATGTATATGTGTTATGTGTGTGTGTGTTGGGGGAATGTTGGGTTTCAGAATTTCTGGAAACCCCCCCCCTGTCTGATCTCTCACTCTTCCTCACAGTCTCTCTCTCTCACTGTCTCACTATCTCTAACTCTCTCTCTCTTTCCCTTTGTCTCTCTCTCTATGTCTCTATATATATAGGTATATATATATATAAGTTTATATATATATGTATATACATATATGAGATATATGTATATATTGTACTAGTTTACTTTAGGTCAATATATATATATATATATATATATATATATATGTATGTGGTTGTATTATATATATTATTCATACATTGGGTATATGGATATTGGGTGGTGGTTAGATAGTGTATATCTATATATATAGATATATATATATATATGTGACTCCTAGTTATAGGTTTATATGAAAACCCCATCATTAGCCTATGGCCTAGGATTTCTAGCCTATGGCTTGGGGCTAGCCCTAATGGGCCAAAACCCAACTTGTTGACCCTTGATTACTAAGAGTTGACCAAAGTCAACCTAGGGTCAAACTTGACCTAGATTGAACTTGAATTAAACCTAGAATGACTAGTTTAACATTGTTTGACCTAACTTGGACTAGTTTGACCAGTTTGACTTTTAGGGTTGACCAAAGTCAACTATAGGTCAAACCTTGACCTAATTGACCTAGAAAGAATTTAGATGAACTCTAAATGACTTAATGATCTAGGTTTGACTAAACCCTAGACTGTTGACTAGTTGATTATGGTTTGACCCATTCATGGGTAAATTGTGACTTAGAGTTAAATGAGTAGTCATATGTAAATGAAGATGTGTATGGGGTTAAGTAGGATACTTAGGAATTAAGTCTTGATTTGAGTTAGACTATGGGTTAGCTTGATTATAAGGTTAAGGTTGTATTGTACAGTATATTTATATGTGGTATACCTTATATAGGAAGTTGGTTATACCTTAGCTTTGTATTATGGTATCTTAGGTAACCTAAGACAAGTTAGCCTATGGTTAGTTGAGTTAACCTTATAGAGTTGACTTGGATAGTTAACCCTTGACCCAATTACCTTGTTGACTAATCTAAAGTTGACTAGAACCTTGATTAGTCTAAATTTGACTTAAGTTGACTTAGTTTGACTGTTAGAATTGTCTAGAGTTGACCAAGTTTGACTTTGACCTAGTTTGGTTTAGAAATCATGTAGTATGCATTGTATACTTTATTTTTATCATTGTGGATACTTTGTGACTTGTATTACTCTGACTAGGAGCCAGACACCTCTCCTCAGACAGTATATCCTCTTCAGACATTCAGTTATCAGGCGAGTACATTCTCTGACCGTTTCATACTTGTTCAGGCTTTACTTCTCGCTCTAGATTACTTTACTTGTTGCTGTCACATTGGTAACACGGATTGGTACTATATGGATCTTTACATGAGATGTTATCCCCCTCGGGAGCATCGGGTACTTCATGTTATGTGTGTTTCACTTTCATCATGTACTCCCATGCTTCTATTATTCATGTGCACTCATGTGATCATGTACTCTCATGTTTACTGAGCCCTCATGTATACTATCATGTGCACCCTTTCATGGGCCCCATGTGATATCATGTACAATAACGTAACTTGTATAGATCCTTGTGTATTGATTGGGGAAACGGGGGAGTAGAAGTGGTCATGTGAATAATTCCAAAGTAGTGTAATCATGTGCAAACTCAGTAGTGTAATCATGTGCAAATTCTAGCCATTCACATGCCTATCTTGTGCTCTACATCACTAGTCACTTATAGTTCTCTATATACAGTAGATATTTCATTACAGCTATCTCTTTTACAGCGTATATTTCCTTTCAGCAGTTCATGTATCTTACTCTATTGCCTGTATCGTATTTCCTAACCTGCTATGCACTGCGTGAGATGTATTGTGCTCGTTCCCGTCCTGATTGGACCTGTTGAAAATATTACAGAGGATGAGGATGAGGCCCTGGTGTCTACCTATTTTGGAGCAGGACTAGATGATACTTATGTTGTGGACCCCCAGCAGGATCCACCTGCAGCTGAGGATGTTGTTCCAGTAGTCTAGACCAGTTTAGTCTAGACAGTCTTTTCTATATTTACTTTTGTCTCACTTTCTGAGTTGTATTTTGAGATGTTGAGTTATGTATAGACTCTTAGTCTTGTATTATAAGTTGACATTCTGGATGTTATGTATCTTAGACACTTAGTCTTATTTCATCTATGCTATGGTTCTCTTTGAGTTACTATCTATCTTCTGTCTTTCGTTCTTCTACCCTAGATGTGATTGAGATGTATATTGTTATGTCACCTCCATTCGGAGAGTATAAACTGTACAGGTACTTTGGTATTGTTAGATGATTGACCTAGGACAGCGTTCTACCGCCGACACTGCGGCGTAGGCTGGGCGTTGTTACGTTCTCGTACCCTAACAGTGGGTGCGGGTCGTGACACGTTTTTAGTGGTGGCCCATGCAGGTCTCGAGTTTATGTAGTGGTATTCGAACTAGAGTATCACTACAGCCTGCGATAGGATTTGAGGAATAGGCTTAGAGAGAGTGGATACTCAATCACTGCTAGGATACTTTGAGAGATTCCTGGGATGACCCTTGAGAATCTCATTTGAAATTACGATTTAAATTCCTTTTCCCTTGATTGAATTTGGTTTGGAGGATTCACTGTAGAACTTTGAATCCTGGTGTTAGTTGATAATTTTAAAATTTTTGTAGTTGTTGATTTTAATTTCTTAGTGTTAGATTAATATCTTTTATTTTTTTAGGGTACTCAATCACAATTATGAGAAAACTCTTATCTGTTTCTTGCCATCTAATCCTCTTGCTAATTGCCTTTCATTGAAATGAACTGTCCTCTCTATTTTGCACCTTGCTTAAACTCTTTCTACCAATCTATGTGACTGTATCCCAAACCTGACTTACTCGACATTTCCTCAAATCAAGACTTTATTGAGACCTTCTAACCTTGACCTTTGATTGATCGAACCCTAACTATATTCCTCTAGTAGCCTATCTATCCCTAGTACTGTGTTCCTAAATTATTACTAGATTCCTGATTAATTTTATTTCATGAGTTAATTTGATCTTCTTCAATTTTTGCATCAATTTGTCACGTCTCGAACTCCCACTTTCTATTCTAGATCATTGGACGTCCTTTACCGTGACTTAGATATTCAGAGTATAATACTAGCTGTTACCTCCCAACAAACTTCACATGTAAGACCTAGACTAGCCTACCTTCATGTAGGTATTCCATGTCCCATTAAAAACCCGTCTCCTTGTACTCCATTATCTTGATATGATTTTCTGGTCAAATGGCTAAACTATAACCTCTACTATGATACTAAATTCATTTTATATTTCAATTAGAGATCCACCTTGGCTCAATTCTTTCGACCTGGCATGTGATGGTGTTATGCTTAAATCCTTAAATACTTAACCTTGTACCTTACCTTGAATGCTTGACCCGATTGGTTAAGAATCTTGGACTATGTCTCTTCCTTCATCATTCCACCCTTACTTATATCTTATGCTATAAATTTATCCTCAAGTTTTACAAGCTTATCCTTTTCGAGCTTGATCATGGTATATTTTATTGGGTGTACACCCACTAACATATTATCTAATCAGAACCGGCGCATGATGGTCTGATCAACCTATTGCGTTTTGGTTCGCTTTTTCATATATTAATCTACACGGATGGAGACAATTAAACTTGCCCTAGAATCTTATCCGCAGCAGCCTTGACAATTCTTCTTGGAATTATTTTTATCGCCTATGAACCTCGTATTCGTATCCAGTTAAATTAACTTAATCATGACCTGGATCTTCATCATTGGATGCTCGTGCTCGTACTCGATTTCATTAATTTTCCATCTTGCCCAAGTCTCGATTTATCCTGAAATTGATCAACTTAGATCGTGTCAAGACAAAAATCTAATTGTGATTGTTTGTGCCTAAATTTTCAATTTTCTTTTACCACTTTATGGAATGGTAACTTTAATGATTTCTCACTTGTTAATGACCCATTTTCATATAGGATGGTAGACGGCCTATAGCCTTGATGATTGTTGTTTTCTTACATTCCCAATTTGGACACCTTAGATTGCTTGTACGTTTTGATACCATAGGAACAGTCTTGATCTAGAATGACTAGTGCACCTAGATGAGACCACAGACTTTCCCATTTAACCTATTTCCCTGGTACCACTATTTCATCACGATTTTTGGTTCAATTAGGCCATAGACCTTTCCCACTCTAAATTGTGATCATCGTAGGCACATTACCGTGACTTTTAAATTAGGAGCACAAGATTAGTTGTTTTCTCAAAACTGACTTCACATACGTAACCTAGACATGACATACTACACCCATGACCTTAGTGTCCCACTCAGGCATACCATTGTGTGTGCTTCATTTTCTTAGTACGATTTTCCTGACCCGAGGCTCCATCCTGATTTACCCCATGGAGTTACTTTTGGCTCCGATTTGATTTAAGGACACCTTATGACCTAAAACTGCCAGCCAATTTTTGGACATGACCCAGTATAGGTCTACTACCCATATTTTGCTTGTTGACCTTGTATGTTGCCTAGGTAGTGGCTTCGTCCCTGATTGTTGGAGGTTTGACCTAGGAGGAGTACGACCATCTAAATTTCGAGGACGAAATTATTTTAAGGTGGGTAGACTTGTAACACCCTGTTTTCTGAAATTGGGGATTTTTGAAAATTTATTATTTTTATTATTTATTAGTGGTATTTTAGTCATGGTATGATTTTCTGGTGATTTTAGTGTGATTAAACTATTTTCTAAGTCATGCTAAGTCATGACTTATGACTTTGTGATTTTGGTTAGTATAACTTAGTGTAAACCCTAGTTTTCTCTAACCTAGAAGTTGCCATGACCATGATAGCTTAGCCATAGGCTTAGAATATCAAATTTGGGGTTTTTGACCAAAAGGGTATTTTGGTAATTTTCTAGATTTAATTTGTGATTATGTGATTTTAATATTATTTAATACTTGGTAGGTCTCATGATTAGTTCCTAACCTATCCTACCCTAAACTAGTAGTTAGCCCCTAACCTAGAATCATTAGGGTGATGTTTAGGTCATGGGTTAAAGTAGATAATATCTAGATATTTGCTTTATGGATATTTTGCACAAAACATGCAAAATATCTTAAACCTTACCTAAAGTCCTTCCCTTAGCTTGGAAGCAACCCAAGGACAACCCCCCCTACCCCATGGCAGCCAAGAAACCACCCCTTGCTACCCCCTCTCCTATATAGTTAACACTTAGTTCAAGAGTTCAAGTTTCATGAGAAAAGAACTCTTGAAAAACCAAGAAAAACCCTTCCACTTCACATAGCCATAACCTTGTCATTTCTCAAGCTTTGGACCTCTAGTTTCTTGCATTAGGACACTAGTATTCTGAGGAAGCCTAGGGAGAATAGCTATCCAAGTTTCATCAAGCAAGGACTCATCAAGCTAGGGGACACACACTCCTCATTTTGGTGTTTTTTCAAGAAAACCACATTGAGGTAAATATATCTAAAACCTAGTTATTATACTGGTTTTTCTTCATTATTGCATGCATATAGTTATAATATAGTTGTGGGAAGGGTTTGGTACAAATTTTAGGATCGTTTGGTGTCGTATCGGACACGTATCCTACATATAAAACCCTATTTATGTTCACTGTTTTTGCACACTGTCACATTGATAACACACACTGTTTTGTAAAACTTTTTGAACCAAAACCTAGTCCTAGGTTCCCTAAACCTAACCCTAAAACACTGAGCACAAGTTGGGTTGTGTCGTGTCCAAAATCTGGACACGAAGCTCTCAGTTTCAACACACAGGACACACTGCAGTACACTGTTCATCCCCTGCTACCACCCCCTTGGTTCTCCCTATACACAACACGTGGACACACCAAAATTGGTGGACACGAGGGGGCAGTGTCTGCGCACATGCCCCCAAAATTTGGTGTCGCCTCGTGTCGTGTCGAGTGATAAATCTCACTCGCACTGGACACGGGCAGACTGTGCACACGCATGTTTTCACCACTGACACGCGACTCGTGTCGCACGGACACGAGTCGTGGACACCTCGTGGTGACACGATCGTGTAGCCCAACACGTGGGCTACACGTGGACATGACCACGAGGCCCCACGTGGCCCGTGTCGTGTCCACGAGTCGTGTGCATCGCTGCACGACGCGGTGCAGAACACAGGTATCAGTCGATTTCCTTCGACTGATACGGGGTTCGTGCCGTATCCTGAGGACACGTGGACTCAAGGCAGACACTGGGACACCTAGTAGACCCCTAGGCGAACCCACACGCACGTGCACGAGACACATGGACACGTGTGTCGTGTCCTAGAGCGAAGTGCATCGCTGCACGACACTGTGCGTAGATACGCGTGACAGTGTTTACCCGGGGGTAGATTTTAAGTGTTTGGACACGTGAATCCGTGTCGTGGTGTCGTGTCAGTGTCCTAGGACACTAGTATATGTGCGGGGGGTTAGTTACCAACCGATAGTATCGAGTCTTAGCTCGATTGGGTTGTGAAAATCGAATTACCTATTTCAGTGTAAACTGTGCACTATCACAGTTTTGATATTTTTCCAGGTTTTTGAAAATCGAATTTTGATTCGATTTTATTAATGTTTTAGGTATTAGACTAGTGTATTTTAGTGAGTATATGGGTAGTATATATGTATTTGTAAGTGTAGGTCGAATTTGAGGAGTTTTGGGTGTGTGTGTGTGAAGTTATGTATATATATACATATCTATGTATATGTGTTATGTGTGTGTGTGTTGGGGGAATGTTGGGTTTCAGAATTTCTGGAAACCCCCCCCCTGTCTGATCTCTCACTCTTCCTCACAGTCTCTCTCTCTCACTGTCTCACTATCTCTAACTCTCTCTCTCTTTCCCTTTGTCTCTCTCTCTATGTCTCTATATATATAGGTATATATATATAAGTTTATATATATATGTATATACATATATGAGATATATGTATATATTGTACTAGTTTACTTTAGGTCAATATATATATATATATATATATATATATATATATATGTATGTGGTTGTATTATATATATTATTCATACATTGGGTATATGGATATTGGGTGGTGGTTAGATAGTGTATATCTATATATATAGATATATATATATATATGTGACTCCTAGTTATAGGTTTATATGAAAACCCCATCATTAGCCTATGGCCTAGGATTTCTAGCCTATGGCTTGGGGCTAGCCCTAATGGGCCAAAACCCAACTTGTTGACCCTTGATTACTAAGAGTTGACCAAAGTCAACCTAGGGTCAAACTTGACCTAGATTGAACTTGAATTAAACCTAGAATGACTAGTTTAACATTGTTTGACCTAACTTGGACTAGTTTGACCAGTTTGACTTTTAGGGTTGACCAAAGTCAACTATAGGTCAAACCTTGACCTAATTGACCTAGAAAGAATTTAGATGAACTCTAAATGACTTAATGATCTAGGTTTGACTAAACCCTAGACTGTTGACTAGTTGATTATGGTTTGACCCATTCATGGGTAAATTGTGACTTAGAGTTAAATGAGTAGTCATATGTAAATGAAGATGTGTATGGGGTTAAGTAGGATACTTAGGAATTAAGTCTTGATTTGAGTTAGACTATGGGTTAGCTTGATTATAAGGTTAAGGTTGTATTGTACAGTATATTTATATGTGGTATACCTTATATAGGAAGTTGGTTATACCTTAGCTTTGTATTATGGTATCTTAGGTAACCTAAGACAAGTTAGCCTATGGTTAGTTGAGTTAACCTTATAGAGTTGACTTGGATAGTTAACCCTTGACCCAATTACCTTGTTGACTAATCTAAAGTTGACTAGAACCTTGATTAGTCTAAATTTGACTTAAGTTGACTTAGTTTGACTGTTAGAATTGTCTAGAGTTGACCAAGTTTGACTTTGACCTAGTTTGGTTTAGAAATCATGTAGTATGCATTGTATACTTTATTTTTATCATTGTGGATACTTTGTGACTTGTATTACTCTGACTAGGAGCCAGACACCTCTCCTCAGACAGTATATCCTCTTCAGACATTCAGTTATCAGGCGAGTACATTCTCTGACCGTTTCATACTTGTTCAGGCTTTACTTCTCGCTCTAGATTACTTTACTTGTTGCTGTCACATTGGTAACACGGATTGGTACTATATGGATCTTTACATGAGATGTTATCCCCCTCGGGAGCATCGGGTACTTCATGTTATGTGTGTTTCACTTTCATCATGTACTCCCATGCTTCTATTATTCATGTGCACTCATGTGATCATGTACTCTCATGTTTACTGAGCCCTCATGTATACTATCATGTGCACCCTTTCATGGGCCCCATGTGATATCATGTACAATAACGTAACTTGTATAGATCCTTGTGTATTGATTGGGGAAACGGGGGAGTAGAAGTGGTCATGTGAATAATTCCAAAGTAGTGTAATCATGTGCAAACTCAGTAGTGTAATCATGTGCAAATTCTAGCCATTCACATGCCTATCTTGTGCTCTACATCACTAGTCACTTATAGTTCTCTATATACAGTAGATATTTCATTACAGCTATCTCTTTTACAGCGTATATTTCCTTTCAGCAGTTCATGTATCTTACTCTATTGCCTGTATCGTATTTCCTAACCTGCTATGCACTGCGTGAGATGTATTGTGCTCGTTCCCGTCCTGATTGGACCTGTTGAAAATATTACAGAGGATGAGGATGAGGCCCTGGTGTCTACCTATTTTGGAGCAGGACTAGATGATACTTATGTTGTGGACCCCCAGCAGGATCCACCTGCAGCTGAGGATGTTGTTCCAGTAGTCTAGACCAGTTTAGTCTAGACAGTCTTTTCTATATTTACTTTTGTCTCACTTTCTGAGTTGTATTTTGAGATGTTGAGTTATGTATAGACTCTTAGTCTTGTATTATGAGTTGACATTCTGGATGTTATGTATCTTAGACACTTAGTCTTATTTCATCTATGCTATGGTTCTCTTTGAGTTACTATCTATCTTCTGTCTTTCGTTCTTCTACCCTAGATGTGATTGAGATGTATATTGTTATGTCACCTCCATTCGGAGAGTATAAACTGTACAGGTACTTTGGTATTGTTAGATGATTGACCTAGGACAGCGTTCTACCGCCGACACTGCGGCGTAGGCTGGGCGTTGTTACGTTCTCGTACCCTAACAGTGGGTGCGGGTCGTGACAAGGAGGACGCCAAACTTAAAGATTTTGATAATTCTGTGGATCTTTATCTCCTTGTCGATGCCCTTGTTGGAAGAAAAACCTCTCCTATTTATAGGGGAGAGGGGCACATATGCGATGTGTATTAGGGTTTCGAGATATGAAAGAATCTGTCGTCCTTGCACGGTGCGGGCTTCTGTGGTACTGACATGTGGCAGGTGCTGAGATTTCCCTCAAACAAGATCTCTAGTGGTTATCTAAATAACCGAAGGAGGTGACACGTGGTGCGTGTCGATTTGCTTATTCAAATGTAGCCGAGCAAATCTTAGGATTTTATCTCAGATTTAGATTATGTGTAATCTTTGTCCGAGATTTAAATCTACATTTATCAACTTGATCAATCCCAATCCTATCTTTGAGAGAGGCGGTTTAAGTAAACCGATTGGGTGGGACCATGTCGTCTGTGCTTCAGGCAAGGCTAGCTGCGCTTCTAGGGCGACGAGTAGACTGTGCTTCTGGAGATGACAGAACCTCTGTGCTTTAGGGAGACAAGTGGACTATGTTTCAAAGACAACGAGGCCTCTATGCTTTTAGGGGCGATGAGTAGGCTGTGTTTTGGGCAAAGTCAATGTGCTTTAGGGCGACGAGTAGGCTGCGCCTTCAGATAGACCATTTTACTGTACTTTAGAGTAGCAATCGGGCTTGTGCTAGAAGCAAATGGTGTCTCCCAAGTCTCTAACAAAAGGTAGTTAAGCTTTTGGGTTGGAGCAGAGTGCTGCACCGTTGGAGTTGAGGTGGTGTTAAAACATCACCAGCTGCGCCTAAGGTTGGCGCAGGAATGTAGCTGCACCACTGGATTGAAGGCCTTGGCTTTGAAGTCTTCTTTTAAAGAGCTATAAATGACCGCTCCTTAATGAACGACTCCCTCTTAATTGCCACCATTATTTGAGGAATTTCAAAGGGTCCTAGGATCATCTAGGACTTAGTTGAATAAACTATATTTAATGATGTTCATCGTGCTTAGTCCTAGGTTTATCCCATTAATGTGGAAATTTTGACCGTCGGCTGTGTGGCCTGTGTTTTGGACCACTCCCGCCCTATATAAAGGGGGAGTTCTTCTGAAAAGTCATGTCTTCTTCCTAGCACCCTTCACCACCATGCTGGATCCAGACTTAGCTTCGAGCGGCGATTGGCCTTACATAAGTCAGATTTTGCTTGAGGATTCCTTCGTTCAAATGGGCTATGCCTTCGTAAAAGAACTGTTGATGAGTCTTGGAACGTGCTGGAACACTTCTCATAAGGAGTTCGAACCTGAGTGACGCCTTGGAGGTCTTTGAGGTCGTGACTACGGGATCAGGATTGGTTGCACATCCGATGAGTGGCCGGCCGTACTCTGCCCCACTCATTGAGGAATGTGGGGCTTCATTTTGTTATGGTCTGGGTCTTCCACTTCTTCTGTACATATTGGCGTCCCAGCTTCTTTTGACGGCAAGATGATTTGCTATGACGATGTTATGAGTCAGCGGGAATGAGACTTTGATGGAGATTATATACATCTCCTCTGGTCTTTTTGCCCATGATGATCACACTGCGGAGGCTGCCCGATGAAAACGTACCTTCTTGTGGATATATAGGAGTTTCTATTCTCACTTATGTAGCAAAGACTTTGCAATTGCTCCCTGTAATTATGATTCAGGGAGTTTCTCTCTCATATAATTGCGACAAGTCTATGATAGACCCTTGTAGCCATGATTAACAAAATGAGTCTTTTCTGAACTTCATTCTAAGAATGTCTCTGTTTTTGGCTGGTCTGTGTGTATAATCATCTGTACCTGTGTGAAACTGGGGGTAATAAGAGTACCCGCTTGCGCCTGTGGATGCTGTAATTTTCATGCTTCTACAAGACCCCCTTCAAAGTGTTCCAAACTTGAGTCAAGCTCGGGATACTTTGAATAGAAGCATAATATGTGTTTCTTTGTAGGTGTGTTGCACATCACATTTGTTGCCAGGGTGGCATCATGCCTAGGCTCCGGTATTAAATACATTGAGCCATCTTCTCCTTAAGCGTGAACATGACTCCTCGTTTCTAGTGAATCATTCATCATGACCCTTTTTTGAACCCACGACGTCCGAAGCATTTTGTCTTCTCTTGTCGACGTGGCTGTTCCTAAAAATGACAATATTCTAGAAGAAAAAACCTTTCCGTGTTCCCCTACTCCTTAGAAGTTTGTGTCCGAGTTCCTTCTTCTTTCGAACCTTAGCTTTTTTCGTCATGGCCCCCAAGAAATCAAGCACTCTGAAAACGCCTACGGCTGATTCCAAGAATACGAAAGGAAAGAGGCCTGTCTCTGATGTTGGTGATCTCGACAAGCCTTCAGCTGCTGGTGCAGTGGTCTACCGTGACATGCACCCGTCCGCAGTAGGTATCTATTTCGATCTCTTCGCTTCTAAGAGTGTCTGCGCAAACGTTTTACATTCTTACTCTTACGTTTATTTTTTTTCGTGTTGTTTCTGTGACCATCCCGTTGAGCGAGATCCTTTACGACCTCCCTGCCTGCTCGGTGGGGATCAATATCGAACAGAAACTCGTTACTCCTATACGGAGGTCAGTTGATGTGGCTCAATCGGAAGGGCGGTTGGAGGTAATACAGGCGCAGACCTCGGCCTATTTCTGCCGTATGCTAGACCAAGGACGGTTGACCCCTTCTCATGATGCTGATGTAGGGCAGTTGAAGCCCCAATTTCTTTTTGGTGACCGGTTAGTCCCGAAAGAGTCAGACCTTCTCTCTATCAAATCGTCATGGTTTATTACGAGTAACAACCTTCCTTTGTACGTCCCTACAACCGAGCGCCATCTTCCTTTGTCGGTCTTCTTATGTTTTGTCAAGGAGTGACGTTTGGAATGGGGTCTGACCCCTAGTCTGGTGGGTCTAGTCTTGGGCCAAATCCCAGTGGGTAAAGGTTCTAACGGTCAGAGTACCCATGTGCCTATTCGGGGCAGTCCATCATCCTCTCTGCGAGTGTTGCTATGACCCTGCCAATTTTTCTCTGTCCCGTGCTTCCATCTTTGCAAACAGACTCCTGGCGTATGGCCGCGCTTATCCGACGAGTCTCTTTCGTATCGAAGGATAGATCCAATTTCACAATAAGTGGAGCGATTTGACCCGGTGGGTATTGGATACTTTTCAGAAGGATATTGTACGTGCTAATCTTCGTTATGCCATCAGGGGTATTAAATACGGCATCCCCTCAAATCGACCCTTGTTCTTGGCTCTATTGGAGTTATTCGATTGAGATACCGGGACCTTCTTCCTACCCTGTGGAGAGATGGGACTGGCCCTCCATGAGATGTTCGTCATCTCGAAGCTGCCTTGGGATGAGGATCCATATGAGGAGTATTGCCCTACCTCGGAGGAGCTTAAGAGGCTCGAGAATCAGTACCCTGAGATGGCGGCGGTGTATAAGGAGTTACTTTGTCATCACCAGGCTTGTATGTGCCTGGACACCGCTAATGCCCCACCTTATTCTAACGCTTGGAGGCAATATTTCTTCGGTATTAACCCTCTAAAGGGTCGGGCTATCCAACCTTCTATCCGTAGGGCGTGTGGTCTTGCTGAGATAACGAAAATAGAGGTAAAGTCTGTGACGGAACCTCATCCTACGGATGCTGAGGGGACCCCTGATCCTGCTTTCTTTAACTACTTCCACCAGAACTCGGCTCCTGTCAGCCGTAAGGCAGCGTTGGCAGCCCTTTTGTTGATGTGGCTGTAGAAAGCTGTAGTCCCCGGAGGCTTAGGCTCCGTAGGACGATTGGGTAGGAAGCTCATCATGTCGGCCATAAGGTTGGCCTTTGGCCATTCATTGGCGTTGCTTCCGGCTATGGTCTGTGACCTTCTCTGAGGTCTGAGGGATTTTTCAGGAAAGGTTATAGAGCCTCACGGTCGTGGCAATGGGTTTCCCCGAACGGAGCTACCCTACAATTATCTGATGGCCTGGTTGACCTTACACCATCCTGGACTGATTGCTTCTACTGTCCTGGAAGGTGATCATGGGGGCGATGCACTTCTATGCCACTATCGTCACTCGAAGTGGTTTTATGCGGACGTCATGGCATATAGACGAGTGCTGAGCTGCCTGGATAGTTACAGTTTTACCCGGTCTCACCTTCTTATGGTCGCCACAGAGTCGACGACGAACAGAGCGATCAGGCCGGAGCGGAAGGTGGACTGGCTGCTGGTGCTTTTCGCTGGCTGTTATCTATCTGCCCTTCGTACTTGGTATATCGGAGCCAGAATAAGGTATACTTGGAGCCTTATTTATCGAGTCGCTTTGCACGATAGTTTAGCTACGGCAAAACCATGATGGGTAATCCTACCCCCTGTCTAGGATACGAGAGGAGTTTATTGGATGGTGCCCGCTCTTGGAAGTACTATGCTGCCGTCTTCACCGGGGTAACATTTGCCTTTCCTGATGTGAACGAGGATCCCTGCATTTTGTTCTTCGTCGTAAGGTTTTATTGCCTAACAAGCCACTTCTCACCAGGTTATGATCAGGAGCGAAGCTTTATTTTGGGTACAAAGTTTGACAAGCTCTAACCGGAGCTTCAAGAACAGAGGGGATCGGCTACGGGTCTCTTGTCGTCTCAGATGACTCCTAAGAGCGAAGGGATGATGAAACACCCTTGAGCCTTCTGATGAAATGCCCGATTTCAATAGCCATGACTGCTCCTATTAGTAAGAAGGTGAAGCGAGTGGCCTATCATGGCGGTTCTCTACGGCGTAGCGCACCTCTTATTGCCTCAGATTTCCAGGTACATTCTGGTTCTTGACTGCATTTCGAGTTATTGTATGTGGTATTTATTCTGTTCTTATTCCTCTCTATTTTGTTGGCATATGCCCAGGACACCCCTGCGCATTTGGAGGGGCCTCCAGTCTAGACAGGAAATCTTGATGTGGGGTCAAAGGAGGCTCAGTTTTCTGAAGGCTCGATTTTGGACGAACTTACGGTGGCGTTCACCCTTCCGCGTCCACATATAGAGGTTAAGAAAAAAGTCGAAACTCAGATTCCAATGATATTTTCTGATAGTGATACTGATGGACCTGTTGATGAGGGCCCTCCGATTTCGAACAAAGAGGTAGAGTCAGCTGAAAGGATGACTCATGTCTTGGTAGGGGAGTCGTCCCGTGAGGCTTCGCCTAAGTTGTCCGACGAGACCACCTGTGAGTTTTTGGTTGAGGAGACCCTTAATAAGTCGACCATTGGAGGTCTAGTTCAGGGGTCGGTTACAAGGGTTGATGAGGCGGCGACCGTCGTGGTTGCACCGGCTCAGGACACTGCAGCTTCAGAGTATGTGGAGGTGTTAACCGATCGTCAGTCAATATCAACTCCCTTTTACGTCTGATCATCTGCTCCATTAAGGACGATGGTACCTCCGCTTTTGGCTGCACCTCCCTAACGTTCGCAGATTATTGGTTTTGATAATGAGCCATCTGCTGTGCCTCTACCAGCGACTTCGACAAGTCAGGTGTATAGGAGTACTATGTAGGGCTTTTGCTGGATACCATTTGAAATGCCCCGAGGTGTGGTATAGAGGGTGCTCTGTAAGATAACCTGTCGCTTAACCAGGTCCAGCATATAGTGAAAGGCATGTCAGTGCTCCTGCGCGAGTACCTGGAGCACGAAGCGAAGGCTGCTATAGCGAGAGACTTGCTGGTCGGTTTGGAGGCCATCGCTCGGGAACTCTAGAACTTGGAAGACAGTCTCCCAACCCTGGCTACGGCAGAATTGGAAAGAATAATTTCTGAGGAATCACAATATGAACATAGTCGCCAGGTTTTGGCCGCTCGACTTGTCGAGGTTGACTCTGAGATAGAAAAGATGGTTGACGCTGAAAAAGTTCACCCCAGTCGCCCCACAGCCATGGAGAAGCAGTGTGAGGCTTTCCGGGAGCAGATCCGCAAGTTGGAGACGATACTGGCTTTTGTCGTCTGTGACTTGGAAAATTTGAAGGGTCGGGAGGAACTTCTGCGCCAGCGTTCTGATACTTTAGCCCGGGAGAAGGCGGACATTGGCAATCGCCAGGCCTAATTGGTCCTTGTGAATGAAGCCCTATCTTCTATTGGGAATGAAGATGCCCAACGTCAGGAGGTTGAGCGAAGGGTCCAGGCATCAGTCAACGGCCGGAGAGACCACTTGAGAGGCTGCTTAGGGGAGCTTCGAACTCAACTTTCTCAGTTCTAATTTTTTTTCTCCCCTTTTTTGTCTCTCTTTGTGTGAGAGAATCTCTTTTGTAATATATTTAAATCACATATGAAATTTCCTTTTCTTTCCTTTATATGTTCATATTCATTCTTGTGAAATCTGTACAAGAATAGGAATTCCCACAAGGGAACGACTTTATTGGGGATAGGGTGTTTACTCAAAGGTAATATGGATGTGGCAAACACCAAACCTTTGTAGAGAAACTTTTCGTACTCAGAGGTGATATGGACATGGTATGGATAGAATCTATGGGGGCATAGAACGACTCAGACAACTATGGAGGATTGTCATAGAAAGGGTGCTTTACTCAGAGGTAATATGGACATAGCAAGCATCCTTCTACTGGAATAACAATTCAGAGTTAATATGGACATGGCTATTTTCTAGGGAGTTATGACAACTTTGGGGTTATCGTAACGGGGGTGACTACTCAGAGGTAATATGGACATGGTAGACACGGTTATAAAAGGACACTTTAGAGGTGAGATGGACGTGAAATCTTTTCTATATAGTCATCATGACACAGAGTCTTCACGGGAGATGCAACTACTCAGAGGTGATATGGACATGGTAGATGCACAGTAGGATGTAAGAAAGCAATCCAGAGGTAATATGGACGTGTTGAGCTTTACTTGCTGAGATTTAGTGTAGGAGGGTTGAACAAGTTTTCACCAGGATTTACGAGCACGCATGAGGGCGCATGAGCTCCTGTTGGTGTTGCTGATGAAGATGGGTTACGGGGAGTGGCCGACGACTGTGCAACTTAGTTTATGACGGGCAGGGTACTAGCCCTATCACGAACCGTTGGAGCCACAGGTGTAGAGGCAGTGAGAACCAATATGTCCTTGATCTCTAGAACGACGGAGGCTAAAGACTGTATGGATATGTTCAATGCATTAAGACTTCCTTCGAGAGCCTTAATGCGTTTCTGCTGATCAGCACTTCTGCTTGATTCTTTCTTGTCATCAGCCGCCATGTGCACAGATGCTATGTGCGTGTAAGTAGAAGGGGTGGTAGATCTTTCGCTTTCTGGTTC
This sequence comes from Iris pallida, assembly GCA_029216955.1. NCBI lineage: Eukaryota > Viridiplantae > Streptophyta > Magnoliopsida > Asparagales > Iridaceae > Iris > Iris pallida. Next base: position 5,941,054 of record JANAVB010018799.1, on the reverse strand, counting down.
AGAGTGCTAGTGCTCATCGTCTTGTGGGAAGACAGGTAAGTTACGATCTTCCTTCGACTCAACATTGTTTCTACCCCCGGTCTTCTGACTGCTTACGTCCGCAGAAGTGTCGGTGTCATACGTCTCTTCGTCAAGCTGAAACGAAGGGTTGTTATACACCGTAGTAGGCTGGCTATCCCTAGCAGGTGCAGCGGTCGATGAACCGTCTTCTTGCGATGACGATCTGTCCTTGGAGCACGTGTATTAGAACACGCCTTCCTTGGGCACAAGCTTCTTGCTACCCCCAGGCCGGTATTTGGACTTACCAACCGAGGAAAGGGGTTTCTTGGATAGCTTTTTCTGGAACGGAGAGTCCCGAGCAACATTACATGAAGCAACGTAGAGATCTTCTTCATTTTCACCAGTTTTCGGTTGCAGCCTTTGAAAGACGGACCTCCTCTTTGGCTGCGATGGATCTACTTGACAACAGCAGCAGTTGATGATAATTCGAGTACAGTTGGGTCTTGATTGAGATACCAACTGTGTCTCAGATTCTTCTCTCGTCCTACGCTTACAGGGAGCAGACGAAGTCTTCATGTCTCTACTTCCTTCGTGTATAAAGTAGCGATGTACGCAGTCGAAGAGATATGGAAAAGTCATTCTTTCTTCGAATTCTTGTGGGTAAGGTCCGAGTATGCCTCGATCAGAGAGTCACTGATGACGTACCCCCGACCTTGAGTAGTGCGAGCGGGTGCTCAAGGGATGACAGGGTTCCTTCGGACGAGGCATCAGAAAGTCTGGGGTGGTCTTGTATAGCTTTCCATCGACTGCGTGCATTACTGTCAATACGGGCCTTCGGTCCGCCATAGGCGTAACACTTTGATCGCATGGGGCGAGTGCTACCTTGGATCTCCTCTTACCACGATTAGATAATGTGTAGTATTCGGAATCCAATATGGCCATCCTCGATGGACAAGTTATTCTGTCGAAGTGTAACGCCCCAGTCCCAAAATACGTAGGACTAGGAACATAAACATGCCAGCTGTATTCATACGAAATACACTCCAATATATGGAAACCTCGTATAAATACATAAGCTGTAAAAATGCAGTAGAACCATAACTAATCTCATCCACACAGAATAAATGAATAAAAGATCATATAAAGAGAATAAATTTGTCTTGATACAATATGTTGGGCGGAGACAAATCCACTACCAACAAAATAAAGAAAAGTACATAGAAAATGAAATGAATGGCGAGCGAGGCAAAGACGATCCAAATGCAATCATCCTCTAGAAATAGCAATGAACACGGCTAGAGTGAAAGCACCTGCGAAAGACAATAGCACACACCTGGCAAGACAACCAGGTCCTCAGAGGGACGTAACAAGACACATAATAGCATGCCATATAAACTGAATAAATATTGCTCAACAAATAAGTAAATCGAATTTATAACATGTTCCAATACGTACCTACTGAACGAGCGTACCATCCCCCCAACCAAACAAGGACAGGAGATGGTAAACTAATTCACGGCGACGTATCTTTCCATGCTAAGAATCCGATATGGTATCCGGACCCCAACAAGGTTCAATACCTTCTCATCGAAGTAGTAAGTCACACCTACAACCAAACAAGGACAAGATGTGACGAACTAATCCGCGACAAGTTATTGTTCCAAGCCACGGTCAGATACAAGTACCCAAACCAAAGTACTCGTACCTAACGGATAGGGTAACCTACCATTCTATGTGAAATGTTGTTAAGAACAATCCTTCCTACGCATGGGCCCTGGCTGAATAGGATCGGCGTAGTCCCCCTTTGGGCACCAGAGGCCCCATCAGGAGGAGCATGAATAATCATGTGTCATCAACCCCGTATCTCCAGCGGAGAGTCCGGGTCACAAGGGAAGTGCATCGAAGCCCATACGCTAAGGAATTGTCCTCCCCGCCCAATGTCTACTGCGCTGTATCCACAACACAAACCACTATAACCGCTAAGTCAAACTAGCATGCAACCTCTATTAGCGGTTATTCCTATCGCACGGCTTGTACGTACTGGTGGCCAGCCAATCACGTACTTCCGTATTCTACATGCGACACACAACCTCGTGTTACAACGTGTCAAGGCCAATGAATGCGACACACAAGGTGGTCCCTTAAATCTAGGTTTAATTTGTAAGAAAAATAATACACAGCAGGAAATATAAAAGAACAGTTATGCCATGTATCACAGTTTATAAAGAAAATAATAGACATGCATGAAATATGAGCTAAAAATAATTAAACAGCTAATGGCAAGGTGTCTTGCCTGGTGGTACGCCTGGTGTGCTGCGATAATCACGGTGGCACGAAGTGCGACTTCGGTGCAACAACAATACATGGGGACCTCTGATGGTGGTACGGATCGTGTCATTGAGTCCGGAATAGTCAGTTTAGTTAGGGTGGACATAGGAAAGTTCGAGATATGCAAGGAGATTGGAATATGACTAGCGAGGGACAGATTGATAAACGAAGATAATTGGTAAAAATAAATATTTAATTACTTTTAGAAATTATTCATAATGGTTGTAAATTACGATTTTTATCAATCACAATATTTAAAAATATTTTGGAGACATATAAAATATATTTTGTAAATCCTTTTAAAATTATACTTATAATTTAAAGTCAAGAAATATTTGTATTTAGATAAAATAATAGTCTTTTTAGAAAATAAAATAAAAGTATGTACAAATCAAAAGCGATATACTCGTTATAAACTAATCAATAATGCTGGCAAAAAACCCAAATTTGAAATTCATTGTAGGGCTCAAGCCCTAAATCATATATTTTTGTTACTAAATAATTTTGGGAAATTAGTATAGATATATTTTATCAAAACGATAATAACACTAATGATAGTTACAATAATATATTAATCTACTACTATTTCCAAGATATGCATCATTTTAATTAATAATAATAACAAAAACTTTAACCATCATAATAATAATAATAATAATAATAATAATAATAATAATAATAATAATAATAATAAGGACAATAATAATAATAATAAAACAGGATAATGATAATAATAATAAATAAAATTTTACTAATGAAACAAACAAAAAATATCTTAACCATTCGTTATTGTCTGTTCCTTGCTAACAGAGAGAAGGAGAGAGAGGAAAAGAAAAGGGGAAGGAGAGAGAAGAGCTCGAGTGAGGGAAAGAGGAGGAGAAAGGGGAGATCAGGGCGGCGGCGAGCGGATCGGGAGAGGAGAGGGACGCGTGTGGAGCGGTGAGCGAAGGGGACGCTCGCTCGCCGTGAGCGGCGGTCGTGGAGAGAAGAGAAAGGCGGCGGAGGCTGGAGAGAGAGGCCGGAGGGAGGACGGCGGAGCGGACAGCTAGGGCGCGGATGGCTCCGGGCGGCGCGGAGGCGACGTAGATGGGGGTTTCTGGCCGGAAGAGGCAGTGGAGCGGGAGAGGAAGGTCGGCAAGGCGGATGGGAACGGCCACGGCGGAGGGGATCGGTCAGCGGGGGTCATCGGCTCCGGCGGTGGAGGAAAGGGAGCTCGGCCGGGCGCGGGTTTCCAGGCGGAGCAGGCGGTCGGAGGACAACGGGGCACGGCGGATGAAAGAAAAAGGGTTTCTGGTGGCGGAGGCGGTTTCGACCGGTTGGCGGCGCCGGCACGAGGGATCGACTTGGCGTCGAGGCGGTGGTCTCGACGCGGCGAGGGTTCACTCTTCCGGCGGAGGTAAGGCGGTGGCAGTGGTGGTGTTTAATTTTTTTTTTTTTGGGATTTTGTTTTCTTTTCTTTTTTTTTGCTGCTGTGGTTTTGGTCGTCGGCGGGTTGCGCCGGTGACGGTGGTGGGGGTGGTGGATGTCTGGTGATGATGTTGGTGGTCGGTGGCAAGGCTTTGGCGTGGTTGTTGGGGATGACGGCGCTGGTTGTGGTGGATGGCGGTGGTCTGGAGGTGGTGCCGGGGTGGCTGTGACGACAGTGACGGTGATGACGGGGCTTGTGGGCGTTGGTGTTGTGGGCAGAGTCTTGGTCGATGGGGTGGTGTCGGACACAGGTGGTTGCTGAGGTCGGTGTGGGCTGCCGCGGCAATGGCCGCGGTGGTGGTGGCTGTGGTAATGATGTGGGGTTGGCCGGGACAAGGAGGATGGTTGCAGTGGTGGTGATGACGATGAGAGGGTGACGGTGTTGGCTAGAGATTAGAACTAGGATTTAGGAATTTAATATTTGGCGTGTCGGGATTGTCGACACGGAGGAGAAGAATTTGTAATTGTAAAAATATAGAATAAGAATTGGACGATGGAACACGGACACGAGGCACGATTGGGTTATGAAAATTTGTGGAGAATTTATGGCTTGTGAAAAATAATGGAGGAGTACCTGCCTATATTTATAGGATGTGGGAATTCCCATTGGGATAGGAATAGGATTAGTTTAAACCCAATTTGGATATTTCCAAATTTAATTTAAAAGCAATCAAATCAATATCCAAATCCAAATCTAATTTAAATTTAATTTAAATCTAATTAAATCTTTAGTATAAAATCAATGAGGTAAATCCAATTTCAAATATTTAACTATCTAAATAAATCCAATATATTTTTAAATCAAGATTTTAATGATCCAAAAATTTCAAAATATATTTTCTAAATTACTATTAATATAAATTTCGAAAATTCACTATTTATTTAAAATAACTAATAAATACTTACTAAATATTTATGTATGTACAAATAAGGTTTACGAAAATGTACTTTTCTAATATATCATTTTATAGGGAAAATAATTTATTATTACAACTGTATAAAAAATGAAAGGCTTTTTCCATAAATAAAATTATAATTTAGAAAATATTATTACATATATTATTTTGAAACCTATAAAATAATAAATAGAATATTTTTCTAAAATATGTACGCTCGCACATATTCGCACTCGTCGAGCAAAAATAAAATTTCGCATACGACGTACAATACGACTACGTGACATACAGTACCAAAAATTTTAAATCCATGCAAATTAATAAATAATAAAAAAAATAGTTAGAAATTTAGGGGTTTTACATCCTACCCAACTTAAAAGAAATTTCGTCCTCGAAATTAAGAATTAGTAGGGGGGTGAGAGGACACAAGGGGGTATCGATGGGGAAGCATAGTCAGATCAAGACAAGGGAACGACGTTTAATGAAAATTTGAATTAGCGTCGTGATTCCAATAAGGCGAAGATAGTCATGGATTAACGCGAGAAGGAAATGTTTAAGATGACGCGCAATAAGGAATAGTATGGGTTCCTGAAAATAAAATACATTAGAGGCCTTAAAGTTATGGTCCTTTGAGGGCACGATTTGAGAATGAATTAGATTTACTCGATTAGAAGGTCATGACAATAATTATAGGGCGAGAAGGAGGGCGAGGAGTTTAGGATGAAGTTATAGCAATATCGAGCGAGAATGGTCATAGTCGATAGGAGGGCTAGAAGGAGTGCTAGTATAACGCCTTCGTCTTTCTAAAATAGGTGAAGGCGAAAGCAATATAGAGTTCGAAGGAGACGTTATCGAATACGAATACGTGATTCAAAGACGAGCGAAACGAATTTCGAAAGAATTGTCAAGGCAGTCGTGGATGGGATTCTAAAGGACTAGTTTAGCTATGTCCCCATCCACGTAGAATAATAGACAAACGCGAACCAAAGTGCACTTGGTTGATCAGACCATTATGCACCGGTTCTGATTAGACAACATGTTAGTGGGATATCTTCCAATAACATATGTCGTGAACAAGCTCGATAAAAGATAAGCTTGCAAAAACTAGGCTACATTAGCATTATTTAGTCAAATGGTAAATACATAGGCACGAGAGATTAAGAATTAAGAAAGCGGAAGGATTCTAAGTCATATCTTGTGTTGGTCTCTATATAGTCGTCCTATAGTCTTCTTGTCTAAGTCCTTGGTTGGCTAGACGGGTTAGGTCCTCTAGATTCTAGGATCTAATAAGCTTGCTAATATAGGTCACTAGGTCAAAGGGGTTGCTAGGTCATAAGGTAGTCTACCCAACTTAAAGAATTATACTAATGGTGTTTTGGGACAACTAACTAGTAGGGTTAATCTCTAGCAAGCACGAAGGGAAGATAAGAATAGGGATGGAAGGAAGCAAGCAAGATGCAATTGAAGAGTCCAACGGTAGATAAAATCAAGGAAAAAGGTCAAGTATGTGGATGAGATCCTAGACTTCTAATCCTATACGCAGGCTTGCTTGGTACGGTAAAGTAACCAAACAATTTATGTTGACCTGCATGGGCCACCACAAAAACATGTAACGCCCCAGTCCCAAAATACGTAGGACTAGGAAAATAAACATGCCAGCTGTATTCATACGAAATACACTCCAATATATGGAAACCTCGTATAAATACATAAGCTGTAAAAATGCAGTAGAACCATAACTAATCTCATCCACACAGAATAAATGAATAAAAGATCATATAAAGAGAATAAATTTGTCTTGATACAATATGTTGGGCGGAGACAAATCTACTACCAACAAAATAAAGAAAAGTACATAGAAAATGAAATGAATGGCGAGCGAGGCAAAGACGATCCAAATGCAATCATCCTCTAGAAATAGCAATGAACACGGCTAGAGTGAAAGCACCTGCGAAAGACAATAGCACACACCTGGCAAGACAACCAGGTCCTCAGAGGGACGTAACAAGACACATAATAGCATGACATATAAACTGAATAAATATTGCTCAATAAATAAGTAAATCGAATTTATAACATGTTCCAATACGCACCTACTGAACGAGCGTACCATCCCCCCAACCAAACAAGGACAGGAGATGGTAAACTAATTCACGGCGACGTATCTTTCCATGCTAAGAATCCGATATGGTATCCGGACCCCAACAAGGTTCAATACCTTCTCATCGAAGTAGTAAGTCACACCTACAACCAAACAAGGACAAGATGTGACGAACTAATCCGCGACAAGTTATTGTTCCAAGCCACGGTCAGATACAAGTACCCAAACCAAAGTACTCGTACCTAACGGATAGGGTAACCTACCATTCTATGTGAAATGTTGTTAAGAACAATCCTTCCTACGCATGGGCCCTGGCTGAATAGGATCGGCGTAGTCCCCCTTTGGGCACCAGAGGCCCCATCAGGAGGAGCATGAATAATCATGTGTCATCAACCCCGTATCTCCAGCGGAGAGTCCGGGTCACAAGGGAAGTGCATCGAAGCCCATACGTTAAGGAATTGTCCTCCCCGCCCATTGTCTACTGCGCTGTATCCACAACACAAACCACTATAACCGCTAAGTCAAACTAGCATGCAACCTCTATTAGCGGTTATTCCTATCGCACGGCTTGTACGTACTGGTGGCCAGCCAATCACGTACTTCCGTGTTCTACATGCGACACACAACCTCGTGTTACAATGTGTCAAGGCCAATGAATGCGACACACAAGGTGGTCCCTTAAATCTAGGTTTAATTTGTAAGAAAAATAATACACAGCAGGAAATATAAAAGAACAGTTATGCCATGTATCACAGTTTATAAAGAAAATAATAGACATGCATGAAATATGAGCTAAAAATAATTAAACAGCTAATGGCAAGGTGTCTTGCCTGGTGGTACGCCTGGTGTGCTGCGATAATCACGGTGGCACGAAGTGCGACTTCGGTGCAACAATAATACATGGGGACCTCTGATGGTGGTACGGATCGTGTCATTGAGTCCGGAATAGTCAGTTTAGTTAGGGTGGACATAGGAAAGTTCGAGATATGCAAGGAGATTGGAATATGACTAGCGAGGGACAGATTGATAAACGAAGATAATTGGTAAAAATAAATATTTAATTACTTTTAGAAATTATTCATAATGGTTGTAAATTACGATTTTTATCAATCACAATATTTAAAAATATTTTGGAGACATATAAAATATATTTTGTAAATCCTTTTAAAATTATACTTATAATTTAAAGTCAAGAAATATTTGTATTTAGATAAAATAATAGTCTTTTTAGAAAATAAAATAAAAGTATGTACAAATCAAAAGCGATATACTCGTTATAAACTAATCAATAATGCTGGCAAAAAACCCAAATTTGAAATTCATTGTAGGGCTCAAGCCCTAAATCATATATTTTTGTTACTAAATAATTTTGGGAAATTAGTATAGATATATTTTATCAAAACGATAATAACACTAATGATAGTGAATACAATAATATATTAATCTACTACTATTTCCAAGATATGCATTATTTTAATTAATAATAATAACAAAAACTTTAACCATCATAATAATAATAATAATAATAATAATAATAATAATAATAAGGACAATAATAATAATAATAAAACAGGATAATGATAATAATAATAATAAATAAAATTTTACTAATGAAACAAACAAAAAATATCTTAACCATTCGTTATTGTCTGTTCCTTGCTAACAGAGAGAAGGAGAGAGAGGAAAAGAAAAGGGGAAGGAGAGAGAAGAGCTCGAGTGAGGGAAAGAGGAGGAGAAAGGGGAGATCAGGGCGGCGGCGAGCGGATCGGGAGAGGAGAGGGACGCGTGTGGAGCGGTGAGCGGAGGGGACGCTCGCTCGCCGTGAGCGGCGGTCGTGGAGAGAAGAGAAAGGCGGCGGAGGCTGGAGAGAGAGGCCGGAGGGAGGACGGCGGAGCGGACAGCTAGGGCGCGGATGGCTCCGGGTGGCGCGGAGGCGGCGTAGATGGGGGTTTCTGGCCGGAAGAGGCAGTGGAGCGGGAGAGGAAGGTCGGCAAGGCGGATGGGAACGGCCACGGCGGAGGGGATCGGTCGGCGGGGGTCATCGGCTCCGGCGGTGGAGGAAAGGGAGCTCGGCCGGGCGCGGGTTTCCAGGCGGAGCAGGCGGTCGGAGGACAACGGGGCACGGCGGATGAAAGAAAAAGGGTTTCTGGTGGCGGAGGCGGTTTCGACCGGTTGGCGGCACCGGCGCGAGGGATCGACTTGGCGTCGAGGCGGTGGTCTCGACGCGGCGAGGGTTCGCTCTTCCGGCGGAGGTAAGGCGGTGGCAGTGGTGGTGTTTAATTTTTTTTTTTTTTTGGGATTTTGTTTTCTTTTCTTTTTTTTTGCTGCTGTGGTTTTGGTCGTCGGCGGGTTGCGCCGGTGACGGTGGTGGGGGTGGTGGATGTCTGGTGATGATGTTGGTGGTCGGTGGCAAGGCTTTGGCGTGGTTGTTGGGGATGACGGCGCTGGTTGTGGTGGATGGCGGTGGTCTGGAGGTGGTGCCGGGGTGGCTGTGACGACAGTGACGGTGATGACGGGGCTTGTGGGCGTTGGTGTTGTGGGCAGAGTCTTGGTCGATGGGGTGGTGTCGGACACAGGTGGTTGCTGAGGTCGGTGTGGGCTGCCGCGGCAATGGCCGCGGTGGTGGTGGCTGTGGTAATGATGTGGGGTTGGCCGGGACAAGGAGGATGGTTGCAGTGGTGGTGATGACGATGAGAGGGTGACGGTGTTGGCTAGAGATTAGAACTAGGATTTAGGAATTTAATATTTGGCGTGTCGGGATTGTCGACACGGAGGAGAAGAATTTGTAATTGTAAAAATATAGAATAAGAATTGGACGATGGAACACGGACACGAGGCACGATTGGGTTATGAAAATTTGTGGAGAATTTATGGCTTGTGAAAAATAATGGAGGAGTACCTGCCTATATTTATAGGATGTGGGAATTCCCATTGGGATAGGAATAGGATTAGTTTAAACCCAATTTGGATATTTCCAAATTTAATTTAAAAGCAATCAAATCAATATCCAAATCCAAATCTAATTTAAATTTAATTTAAATCTAATTAAATCTTTAGTATAAAATCAATGAGATAAATCCAATTTCAAATATTTAACTATCTAAATAAATCCAATATATTTTTAAATCAAGATTTTAATGATCCAAAAATTTCAAAATATATTTTCTAAATTACTATTAATATAAATTTCGAAAATTCACTATTTATTTAAAATAACTAATAAATACTTACTAAATATTTATGTATGTACAAATAAGGTTTACGAAAATGTACTTTTCTAATATATCATTTTATAGGGAAAATAATTTATTATTACAACTGTATAAAAAATGAAAGGCTTTTTCCATAAATAAAATTATAATTTAGAAAATATTATTACATATATTATTTTGAAACCTATAAAATAATAAATAGAATATTTTTCTAAAATATGTACGCTCGCACATATTCGCACTCGTCGAGCAAAAATAAAATTTCGCATACGACGTACAATACGACTACGTGACATACAGTACCAAAAATTTTAAATCCATGCAAATTAATAAATAATAAAAAAATAGTTAGAAATTTAGGGGTTTTACACGAAGACAGAAGTTCTTACCGGTACAGCATCCTCTACGAGCAGGCAAACCATCATCTGCTCTTTTTGGCGTTGCGCCTTCGTCACGCTTGCCAAAGGATAGCCGTGCTCTTCTCTGCATTTCCCGAGCATGGGATGAAAGGAAGATGGCCTGGCATCAGCGATCGAAGAGATCTTTGGGGCTTCATCGACGCGGAGGGGTTGAAGTGCAGTCCCCTTCGTCGTGCTGCTCATCGCAGCGTCTTAGGCACCCAGGTCCGTCGAATCTTCTTCGATTTTGCGAACCGCTTCGAAGGGCTCAAATTCTCTTCAGAAAGGAGATCTTCAAAAGCTTGTTGTCGAAGCGTACGACCAACATCTTCTGAGAGGATCCCAGCAAGTCATCATCAGATTGCGTCACCACAATCTCATTGGAAGAGAAGGCAGTCCCTAGCAGAGTCGTCATCTTGTTCGACATGACAAAAGGTTGAACGAACTTTTTGTATTATGAATGTAAAAAAGAGTACAATCGATTCTTATGAGAAGAAATCTAAGTACAAAAGTTTCTGAAAAAGTGTGACAGTGGAGATCGAGCACTGCAGTGGCTCCTTTACTCTGTTGACGATCCGATGATGATATAAGACTTGCTCTGACTTTTTAGTGCCTTTGATGGAACTCTAGGGTTGCCGATCAGGAGGACGACAAAGTTGAAGATTTTGATAATTCTGTGGATCTTCTTCTCCTTGTCGATGCCTTGTTGGGGAAAAACCTTTCCTATTTATAGGGGATAGGGCACATATGCGATATGCATTAAGGTTTTGAGATATGAAAGAATCTGTCGTCCTTGCACGATGCGGGCTTTTGTGGCGCTGACATGTGGCAAGTGCTGAGATTCACCTCAAACGAGATCTCTGGTGGTTATCTAAATAACCGAAGGAGATGATGACATGTGGCGCATGCTGATTTACTTGTTCGGATGTAGCCAAGCAAATCTTGGGATTTTATCTCAGATATAGATTCTGTGTAATCTTCATTCGAGATTTAAATCAGCATTTATCAACTTGATCAATCCCAATTCCATCTTTGAGAGAGACAGTTTAAGCAAACCGATTGGGTGGGACCATGTCGTCTGGGCTTCAGGCAAGGCTGGCTGCGCTTCTGGGGCGACGAGTAAACTGTTCTTCTGGAGACGACGGAACCACTGTGCTTTAGGGCGACAAATGGACTATGTTTTGAAGACTACGGGGACTTTGTGCTTTTACGGGCGACGAGTAGGTTGTGTTTCGGGCAAAGTCACCGTGCTTTAGGGCGACGAGTAGGCTGCGTCTTCAGATAGACCATTTTACTGTGCTTTAGAGTAGCAGTCGGGCTTGTGCTGGAGGAAAACGTTATCTCCCAAGTCTCTGACAAAATGTAGTTAAGCTTCTAGGTCGGAGCAGAGTGCTGCACTGTTGGAGTTGAGGTAGTGTGAAAATATCACCAGTCTGCGCCTAAGGTAGGCACCGGAATGTAGCTGCGCCTCTGGATTGAAGGCCTTAGCTTTGAAGTCTTCTTTTAAAGAGCAATGAATGACCGCTCCTTAATGAACGAATCCCTTTTAATTGCTAGCATTATTTGGGGAATTTTAAGGGGTCCTATGATCGTCTAGGACTTAGTCGAATGAACTTTATTTAATGATGTTCATCGTGCTGAGTCCTAGGTTCATCCCATTAATGTAGAAATTTTGACCGTCGGCCACGTGGTCTGTGTTTTGGACCACTCCCGTCCTATATAAAGTGGGAGTTTCTTTTGAAGAGTCATATCTTCTTCCTGTCACCCTTCACCACCTTACTGGATCCAGACTTAGCTTCGAGTGGCGGTTGGCCTTGCATAAGTCGAATTTTGGTTGAAGATTTCTTCGTTCAAAGAGGCTATGCCTTCGTAGAAGAACTGTTGATGAGTCTTGGAACGTACTGTAATGCTTCTCATGAGGAGTTCGAACATGGGCGACGCCTTGGAGGTCTTCGAGGTCCTGACTACGGGGTTAGGATTGGTTGCTCATCCGATGAGCAGCCGGCCGTACTCTTCCCTATTCATTGAGGGCTACGGGGCTTCACCTTACTGTGGTCTGGGTCTTCCACTGCTTCTGTACATATTAGAGTCCCAGCTTCTTTCGACGGCGAGATGATTTGCTCTGACGATGTTATGTGTCAGCGGGAAGGAGACTTTGATGGAGATTATATACATCTCCTCTGGTCTTTTTGCCCATGATGATCATACTACGGTGGCTGCCCGGTGAAAACAAACCTTCTCGTGGATCTATAGGAGTTTCTATTCTCACTTATGCAGCAAAGACTTTGTAATTGCTCCCTGTAATTATGATTTAGGGAGTTTCTCTCTTATGTAATTGTGACAAGTCTGTGATAGACCCTTGTAGCCATGATTAATAAAATGAGTCTTTTCTTAACTTCATTCTGAGAATGTCTCTGTCTTTGGCTGGTCTATGTATCTGATCATCTGCGCCTGTATGAAGCTAGCGAGTAATAAGAGTACTCGCATGTGCCTATGGATGCTACATTTTTCATGCTTCTACACCCTCATTGCATCCTTGCAATGCATCTGTCCTGCTCATACACTATGTTTGCTATTAAATATCAAGAACAAGAATTACAGAGAAATTGAACTTGATTGCAATCTCGCTTGTACAAGAGACAGCCTAGAAAGAAATCCTAGAAAACAATCTAGGTATAATTGTTTAGTTTTTTATTCTGGGGGTGACGATGGAGGCTCAGACAAGTGTAGCAACTCTGCCTTACTCCTTGGATAATCTGACATGATCCTTACTTTTGAAGAAATTGCCCTTCGTAGGTTGCTAGCCTTTTTTATGGTTGTGGTACCCTACTATTTATAGTGATAGACATCTTGAGTCGCATAGATGGCTACGTGACCACGTGGCTACAATAACACACAAAGACCCGCTCTTTGGCCGCCAGCTGGTGACTTGTTGCAATTTTGTTGCAGCAAATCTGGGTGGTTGAGACTTGGTCAGCCTACCACGTGTCCTATTGTAGGATATGATCAGTATGCTTGAGTCATTTTGAGCCGCATAGGTTTTTCAGTGTTCGGCCATGTTGGACCGCGTAAGACTCATGCGGCTTAAATCGAAGTCTCCCTTTGTCCGCATGTAGCTTGGGGACTTTTGAGTCCATAGGTTCTATATTTCGGGCCACATAAAGCTCATGTGGCTCAGATTGTAGTCACCCTTGGCCGTATGAAGCACGTAGATTGAGCCGCATAATGTTCATGCGGCACGGGACGCAGTCATTCTGGCCGCATGGCCATGTCCAGGCACGTAGATCCTGTGTCACGTCTTATCTTCTTTTTGTCAGAGTGTCAGCTGTCAGTTTTGTCACTTTTGACAAAATTTGTCAGCTTTATCAGAAGGGCTAATCAGCATGGTCGCATAAGTAAATCTTCCTTCTGCGGCTGAAATTAGTCTGCTTGCTTTTGATATATAATCCGAGTTAGTGAAGATGGGCTGCAGGGGTATACAGAGTCTGTCATGTGGCTCTTCTTTATGCGGACCAATTTGGCCCAAAGTACTCATGCGGTCAGTTGTGATCCGTATGAACCCCATATTTTCCATGCTTCTACAAGACCCCCTTCAAGGTTTTCAAATTGCAAATTAGGAATACTTTGAATAAGAAGCATGGAGATTGGTCAAGCCGTAGGGAGTTCTTTGAGTCAAGAGAGACCTTTAGCCGCAGAGACATTTTAAGCCGCAGGGAGATCTTGTGCCGCAGGGAGATCCTATCCAGACTGCCAGCTGTTACTGCTGTATTTATTGTCTTGATTTGGTTTTGGATTTGGGTTTTGTTTTCGAGATAAAGTTGACGGTTACTAAGGATAAAATCACCAAACGTCATCATTATCTTTAATGGATTCGAGAATCAAAATGGCGCTCTTTCGAAAACGTTATAAATATGGGTCATTCGAAGAGATATTTTTCTCCTTCACCTTCTTCTCCTTCGTCTTCATTATCCCTGTCATTCTTTCTGTCCCAGTTAGCCATGGCTCCAAAAGCTACCAAGTCGATTGGTGCTACGGCCAAAATAAAGGGACTCGCCTCTCCGTCGAGAGCTGCGGACTCTCCTTCCATTCATCCCAACGTGCAACCCCCTATCAATGGTAAGGACGGTGGAGAAAAAAACGAAGAGTAAATTTTGAATGGCCATATCGCATATTTTATGCGCCGGCCTGTCATGTATCGCCTCTGTGCGTCAGGCATGATCGATGCATGCCCTATCTCATTGGTGATAGGGCCGCATGGGCTGAAGAATGGCTTTGTTTTCTTCTGACTGTTAACCCCTTTCCCCATTTTTTGTAGGGATCTGGCTAGCAAATTTCTCCAGGACCGGTATCGGTGATTTTGGGCCTGGTGAAGATGCAACACTTGACACACACATCTGATAGCTCAGAACTCTTCATGTTTTGGATGGGTTTTCCTCAGATGGTAGGAAGAACATTTATACATCGGAGAGTTGGACGGTGGCTGGGCATCATCGTGAAAGTTCTGTTTTCACGGTTCTCCAAGTAGGCAAAAGCAACACTAGGGATGTTATTTTGAAGGTATGGTCCTTCCGCAATACGGAGGAGAGAAAACTTGCGTCTGTAGATGCATTTAGCATGCTATATTTGCCTTCTTTCGTGTAGCTTCTTGAAGATTCAACAGCCTTGTTTGCTTCTCAGCAGTAAAATATGACTTCTTTCGAGGGCCACGAAGCTGCTCTTTGATGAAGGCGAAGTGCTGCCAAACTGACAAAACTATGTGCTGCTGGATTTTTCTTTCTTTTCTTTTTGCTGCTGATGTAGTCCTATGGATGTAACTGATTCTGAATAAACAGAATACACTCACTCCCTTCTGCTTGTGGTATCTGTGGTGCTTGTACTAGAGGGCCTAATATAGCATTTGTGTTTTGATAAAGGACATCCCACTGGGAACTTTTTGTGGACCTATTGCCCTTTTATGCATCTGGAGATGCGAGCAATAGATTTAAATGATATTTTGTGGACCTACTACTCTTTTTGTGCATCGATGGTGCGAGTAATAGATTAGGATGACTTCTGTGGACCTATTACCCTTTTGTGCACTGGTGGCGCGGATAATAAATTTGAAACGAAACCTAACAGAGGTAATATGGACATGATAGGTTTTGTGGTCTTAATACCATGTCTTTTATCCCTGCTTGGGTACAGGTATCAAGTCAAGAGACTATCGGTATCAGAGGTAATATGGACGTGACGCAAGATAATCAGGAACAATCTTCGGTGGACCTATTACTCTTCTGCGCACTGGTGGTACGAGTAATAGATTTTGAGACAAAACCCAATAAAGGTAATATGGACGTGATAGGTTTTGTGGTCTTAACACCATGTCTTTTATCTCGGGTTGGGTACAGGTGTTAAGTCGGAAGACTATCGGTATCAGAGGTAATATGGACGTGACACACGATAGTTAGGACCAGGAAGTTTGCTCAGAGATAACGATAAGCTGGGCAGACTCCTGGGTGATAAAGCATTAGAGTGGAAGTTCAGAGATATCAGCATACATGACTCGCCACTCAGGGAGATGCGATGTGAATCTACTCGGAGTAAAATAGAGTATGAGTTCAGAGGTAATTGGTGTACATAACTGGATGGCTTGGAAGATTTGGTGGTTTGAGGAAGTACCAGCATGTCCTTAGACATAGTATTTCTTTAGGAATTTGTCGTTTATGGGCATCATGAGCAAGTCTCTGTTCTGCTTTGCGAGTCGATATGCACCGCTGGAGAATATGGTCTCGATGATGAATGGACCCTCCCACTTGGGCTGGAATTTGTCGACGGTTTTGTGAGTCATGACCATCGGTCTGCGAATGGCCAAGACGATATCGCCTATTTGGAATGTCCTTTGCTTGACTTTCTTATTTAAGGCCCGAGAGATGCATGCTTGATAGAGCTCGATGCTTTGTTGAGCTTGCAAGAGCTTCTCGTCTAAAGCTTCCAATTCTTGTAGTCGTCGGCGGTAGTTATCGTTCGATGTCAATCGGTAAGTAAGGGCCACGCAAAGTGAGGGGATCTGAATCTCCAGTGGGAGAACTGCCTCGCTTCCGTACACCAGAGAGAACGGTGTATTTCCTGTAACCGTCTGACTCGTAGTACGGTATGCCCATAAGCATTCGTCCAACTTTTCATTCCAGTCGTGTTTGTTTGAAGACATGAACTTCTTGAGAAGCTTGATTATGGTCTTGTTAAAGGCTTCGGCCAGACCATTAGCTGATGGGTTGTATGCTATTGAAGCAACATTCTGAATCTGATTCTTGTCACAGAATCGATGGAAGGCATGGCTTGCGAACTGCGGACCATTGTCATGAATGATCCTCCGTGGCAGTCTAAAAATATAAATGACGTGATATTTTATGAAACTGATCACGTTTGTTGTCTTTACCTTTGCCAACGGAATAGCTTCCGCCCACATGGAGAAGTAGTCGGTGATTGCAAGTATAAACCGGTGCCCTTTGGACGACGGCGGGGTGATTGGGCCAATGATGTCCATTTCTCATGCTTTAAATGGCCAAGAGGCCACCGTTGGGTATAAAAATTAGGACGGCAGATGTACGAAATATGCGTGGATCTGACAAGTCTTACACTTCTTTGTATAGTCGACTGCGTCTACTACCATCGTAGGCCAGTAATAGCCCATTGACGGGGATGATCCTTTAGCTTCGGTCCAGGTTGGTGAACCCCACAAACGCCATCGTGAGCCTCGCATAAGGCTTCTTTGGAGTCTGTATTTGACAAACATCTTAACAGCAGCCCGTCGTAAGGTCGTTGATATAACCTTTTTGTTTCTGTGTCATAAAAGAATCTGAGAGAACGCCTTCTGATTGAAGTTACTTCTTTCACATTCTCAGGCAGGATTCCATAGACTGCAAAGTCGATGAACGGGAGTCTCCAGTCTTGCACGTCATTGGTTATCTGGGCAGAGTAACTCATATCCAGTTGAACGTTATTTTTGGGACAGACCAACTCATGGCCTATCACATCGACTAGATGGTGAGCATAATTTGGAACCGCCAAAGAACCAGCGAGGCCTGCTAGGGCATCGACTTCAATATTTTGGAGCCTAGGAACATGCTCTATAAAGAACCCCTCCAGGGTTGCAATGATGGCAATTATTGTCTGATGGTAAGGAATCAGGTCCGCGTTACGAACCTCGTATGAGCCTTGGATCTGAATGACAATCAGCTGTGAGTCGCCATACGCTTCTAGGTATTTAATCCCTACCTCTTTTGCGAGTCGGAGTCCGATGACCAGAGCATTATATTCGGCTACATTGTTTGAACAAGGTTCTGTGAGATAATATGTCCTATTGACTACCAACCCAGAGGGAGAAATTAATACTACCCCGACTCCAGCGACGATATCATCTTGTGGCCCTGTTGTTGAAGCACCATCAAAGAACATTCGCCAAACATCATCATGTGAAGTCATGTTTGTGTTAACGACTTCGTCTGGGATTTCTTCATAGATTCTGGCTATTTCTGAGCCTGGATGGGCTGCTAGAAAATCGGCCAAGGCTTGACCTTTGACAGCCTTCTACGGAACGAAGACCATGTCGTAGGGGGATAACAGTATCGCCCATGTGGCTAGACGAGAACTGAGTGCGCCTGGCTTGGTCATTAGAACCTTGAGGGGATTAACTCGCAAGACAACATGGATGGTCTGCCCTAACACATAGTGTTGTGTTTTCTGAATGGCGAACACCAAGGCAAGACATCCCTTCTCCACGGCGGTGTACCTATGCTCCGGCCCCACCATTATTCGGCTGAGATAATAGATGGCTTATTCGTGCCACGCATCATTGTTCTGTGCTAGCAAGGTACCGAGGGAGTGTTCCATCGCCCGTACATAGAGCAGGAAAGGCTTTCCGGCAACCAGGGCTACCAGAACTGGCGGATTCGACCGGTATTCCTTAATGTCATCAAAGGCGCGTCGACATTCTTCATTCCATATGAAATAGATGCCTTTCTTTATGAGTTGTATGAAGGGTTGATATCGGCCTGAGAGGTTAGATATGAACCTCCTGATGTAGGCTAGTCTTCCCTGAAGGCCGCGGAGTTCACGGAGGTTCCTCGGTGGACTCATCTCCAAGATTGCCTTTGTCTTATCGGGGTCTATATGAATACCTCGGGAAGTAATGACAAAGCCCAAGAACTTCCCGCTGGACACACCCAGGAAGGACTTGGTGGAATTCATCTTCAGATTGTGCGCTCGTATAAGGTCAAACACTGTCCTCAAATCGTGTAAGTGATCATCCTAGGAGCAACTTTTGATGGCAATGTCGTCAACGTAACACTGCACCGTCTTGCACAACTGATCTCTGAAGATGACGCTCATAGCTCGTTGATATGTAGCACCGACGTTCTTCAGGCCGAAGGGCATGACTGTGTAACAATACACACCGATCGGTGTTCGGAATAACGTGTGCTTCTCATCGTCAGGAGACATTTTAATTTGATTGTATCCTGAAAAGCCATCCATAAAGGACATGCGCTCGAAGCCACACGTATTATCGATCATTATGTCGGTGATGGGAAGAGGAAATTCATCCTTAGGACATACCGCATTCAGATTGCGAAAGTCGATGCAGATTCAGATCTTTTCATTCTTCTTGACAACTGGTACTATATTAGCTATCCAGTCTGGGTACTGCTCCTCGCGGATGAAACCGCTAGTTATAAGCTTATTTACTTCTGCTTCAATGGAGTTCATGATGTCTGGATGGAATCGCTGCTGTTGTTGTTTGACTGGTTTTGCATCCGAATGAATGTTGAGCTTATGAAGTGCGATCTCGGGGTTTAGCCGTGGAATGTCTTCATAGCTCCAAGCGAAGACGTCGATATACTCTCTGACGAGTTGTAACAATGACTCTCGTTCACCGTCTGTCAGGCTTTTACTGACGAAGATTAGCTTTAGAGAGGATTCGTTACCGAGATCAACTTGCATGACATCGTCTTCAGTAGGCGGGTCACATAGTTCAAAGTGCTTCTTCCATTGTGCATCCAATTGTTGAACCCATGGCTCCAATTCCAGAGGTTCGAATAGATCTTCGTCTTCCTCTTTAATGACAGCGGATACCATGTTGACTAATAATGCATGCCTGAATATATCTCCAATGCTGTCATCGAAATCGCATGTAGGTGATTTGGATGAGTGAGCATGCCACTCGTATTCCTCATCGGAGCTCTCGGGTGTTGTTGCTGGTGTAATATAATCGAGGCCGCATTTGGACTTGCCGTAATAATCTCGAGGCTTCCCAAACGGGGTTAACAACTAAGGAGGCGATCGCCGACCGTTGTCTTAATTCAGACCTGGGGTAGAATTCATGTCATACCCCTGTGTAATGCCCCAGTCCCAAAATACATAGGACTAGGAACATAGACATGCCAGCTGTATTCATATGAAGTATACTCCAATATATGGAAGCCTCGTATAAATACATAAGCTGTAAAATGCAGTAGAACCAAAACTAATCTCATCCACACAAAATAAATAAATAAAAGATATCATATAATGAGAAAGAATTATCTTGATACAATATGTTGGACGGAGACAAATCCACTACCAACAAAATAAGGAAAAGTACATAGAAAATGAAATGAGTGGCGAGCGAAGCAAAGACGATCAAAGTGCAATCATCCTCGAAGAAATAGAGCGGATCACGGCTAGAGCTAAAGCACCTGCGAAAGACAATAGCGCACACCTGGAGAGATAACCAGGTCCTCAGAGGGACGTAACAAGACACATAATATCATGCCATATAAACTGAATAAATATTGCTCAAATAAATAAGTAAATCGAATTATAACATGTTCCAATACGCACCTACTGAACGAGCGTACCATCCCCCCAACCAAACAAGGACAGGAGATGGTAAACTAATTCACGGTAACGTATCTTCCCATGCTATGAATCCAATATGGTATCCGGACCCCAACAAGGTTCAATACCTTCTCATCGAAGTAGTAAGTCACACCTATAACCAAACAAGGACAAGATGTGACGAACTAATCCGCGACAAGTTATTGTTCCAAGCCACGGTCAGATGCAAGTACCCAAACCAAAAGTACTCGTACCTAACGGATAAAGGTGCCTATCCATTCTAAGTGATATGTAGTTAAGAACAATCCTTCCTACGTCTGGGCCCTGGCTGAATAGGATCGGCATAGTCCCCCTTGGGCACCAGAGGCTCCATCAGTAAGAGGATGACGTTCCACAGAATCGTCAGTGGCCGTCAGTAATCATGGATAATCTGACCCGCGTCTCCGGCGGAGCTCATGGGTTACAAAAGGGAAATTGCATCAAAGCCCATATGCTAAGGAATTGTCCTCCCCGCCCAATGCCTACTATGTTGTATCCACAACAATAACCTCTATAACCGCTAAGTCAAACTAGCATGCAACCTCTATTAGCGATTATTCCTATCGTACGGCTTGTACGTACTGGTGGCCAGCCAATCACGCACTTCCGTGTCCTACATGCGACATACAACTTCGTGTTACAACGTGTCAAGGCCAATGAATGCAACACACAAGGTGGTCCCTTAAATCTAGGTTTAATGTGAGAAAAATAATACATTACAGGAAATATAAATGAACAGTAAGTTCTAACAGTTATGCTATGTATCACAGTTTATTTTGCATAAAGAAAATAAATAATGCATGAAATATGAGCTAAAATAAATAAACAGCAAATGGCAAGGTGTCTTGCCTGGTAGGACACTTGGTGTACTGCAATGATCAATGTGGCACGAACTGCGACTTCGGTACAACAACTATGCAAGGTGACCTCGGGTGGTGACACGGACAGTTTCATTGGGTCCAAAACGGTCAACTTGGTTAGGATGGACATAAGGTTGTCTATAATTGACGGAAGATTAGGAAAAATGGGATGAGTCATGGACGGAAGGATAGTCGGAGAAAATTTAGAAAAACTATTTATAATACTTGATAAAATATTTTATGGTGAAACTAGCTTTGAAATAAATATAAAAATATAAAGATTGCTTTTAGGTAAAACTCTAGATTTGTGAGATATACTCCTTAGATGGAAGCTATATTTTTATTGGTAAAACTAATATTTGATAAATTCATAAAATATAAAAAATCGATTTAGACTAAAATACGTAAATAAGGTACTATAAAAATATTACAAATATATTTAGAATTATCACTATATCACGAGAATAAAGTAACAATATAGGTCTTTAGTAGATACAATGAAATAATAATGATAATTACTATCCTTATTAATAACAGTAAATAAATAAAATTTACTTTTAACATATATACATATTTTTATGTACTAATTTACAATCCGAAACACATACTCTTTTTATCATACAATAAATAATCATAAAATAATACTGTTGTACAAGGAGAAAAATAATAATAATAAATAATAGTAATAGTAACAATAATAATAATAAGTATAATAATAATAATATAAAAGAATTTATTGTACTAATAATAATATTGATAATAATAATAACAAAAATACACTACATTCCTACTTAATACTAAAAATAATAATACATTAATACTTAATAATAATAATGATAATGATAATAATAATAACAGATACACAAAAACACCAAAGATTAAATAGCAACGAAAACAATTAATAATAATAAAATAAATAATAAAAATAAACTACTGCTACTAATCAACTAACTACAGCAGTCAACTGCTGCTCCTACTTTTGTAAAAGAAAGAATGTAAGAAGTAAAGGAGAGGAAGAGAAAAGATCGGAGGAGAGAGAGCATGGGAGCGGGATCGATCGGCGGCGACTAGGGGCGGCGGCGGAGGCGCTCCAGGAGGAGGGACGCATGCGGATGGCGA
Organism: Iris pallida; assembly: GCA_029216955.1. Taxonomy (NCBI): domain Eukaryota; kingdom Viridiplantae; phylum Streptophyta; class Magnoliopsida; order Asparagales; family Iridaceae; genus Iris; species Iris pallida. The sequence continues at coordinate 5,918,782 of JANAVB010018799.1, read as the reverse complement.
GGGTTTAGGAAGAGGGTTTGATCGGACGGACGGGCGCTCAGGGGCGGTGAAGGAAGTCGGAGAACGGCGGTTGGTCGGGGAGACGAGGAGCGGGGGAGGTCTCGGCTGGGAAGCGGAGGAGGAGAGATAGGTGGAGGGTCCTGGGGAGGAGGAGTCAAGGGCGGTGGGTGCGGCTTCGGTGGTCCGGCTGGGCGCGGGGGAGAGCGCCGTTGTTTGGGCGGAGGGAAGGTCGGCTACAGGCGGAGGAAAGGGGGTTTCAGGTGGTGGCGAGGTTGCGCATGGGGGCAACGGCTGCGGTCGGATCCGGCCAGGCGGAGCGGGCGGCTAGGGCGTCGAGGCGGAGAGGGTTTGAAGCGGTTCGTCGCGGCGATCGTGGGAGGAGAGGGAGAGAAAAGGGGTTTTCGAAGGGGGACGACTAGCCGGCGTTCCCCAGTGGGGCGGCGGAGTGGAGGCTCGCTCGGCGGAGAGAGAGTAAGCAGGGGCGGCTCAGTCCGGCTCGTCGGCGGCTGACCGCTGCTCCGGCGGGAAATCGGAGGGCATGCCGAGATCGACGGACGGCGAAGGTTAGTAGTGGTGGTTTTAATTTCTTTTTCTTTTCTCTTGGTGGAGTCTGTGGTCGCGGCGGCATTGGCGGGGGTCGTCGCGGCGGTGGATGATTTTGTGCGGTGGTGGTGGCGGTGATTTTTGTGTTGGTGGCGGTGTTGGTTGTGGGAAGGCTGGAAGTTGGCTGGAGTTGGATGGAATTTGGTCGGCGGAGCTGGTTGGGGAGGTCGTGGCATCGAGTTGAGGTGGGGGTGCGGGTCTGCGGCCATTGGCCGAGAGAGGGGCTGGTGGTCGTGTTGAGGGCTGGTGGTGGTTAAACTAGGTTTAGGATTTTGATTAGGAATTCATTGATGTCGGGGGGTGTCCGACGCGGGAAATAAATGTATTTGTAAAAAGAATGGAATAAGATTTGACCGGGAAGGGACACAGACACGATGCACGGGATTAGGGTTGGAGAAAAATTTGTGGATGTGAATTTGGCTTGTGGAATTATGGAGGAAGTACCTGCCTATTTATAGGATGTGGAAATTCCCATTTGGATAGGATTAGAATAGTTTTAAAACCCAATTTAGATATTGCTAATTTAATTTAAAAGCAATCAAATCAAAATCCAATCCAATCCAAATCCAAATCTCATTTAAAACAAATTAAATTTACATCCTTTAATTTAAAACCAATGAGATAATTCTAATTCCAAATATAGATATCTACTTAAATAAATCCAAAAATTAAATCAAGAATTAAATGGCCACAATAACTTCAAAAATTATTTTTTCAAATAACAATAATAATAATTTCAAAAATAATAAATATTTTTAAATATCTTTTTGAACAATAAAATATTAATTTTAATAAATCTCGAAAATTATACTTTTATTTCAAATAGACCAATAAATAATTACAAAATATATATATGCAAAAATATTCTTTACATAATTAGGCTTTTCTAGTATACAAAAATATTATTTATTATTAATAACTTTTTAAACAAAGGGCTATTTATAGCAAGAATATTCTATAATATTTTGAAAATGTATAATAAAAATAGAGAAAAATATCTTTCTAAAATATGTACGCTCGCACATATTCGCACTCATCGAGCAAATTCGAAAAAATGAACTTCCGCACACGACGTACAATACGACTACGTGACGTACAATACAGAATTTTAAATCAGTACTAAATTTAATAAAAATAAAAAAATAGTAGAAATTTAGGGGTTTTACATCCTACCCAACTTAAAAGAGTTTCGTCCTTCGTAGGGGGGTGAGAGGACACAAGGGGATATCAATGGGGATTCAACGATGTCAATGTTTTCATAAAATCAAGTCGTAAGAAATCGCGATCTAGATCGTAGAAAAATAATACGGTATGGTCACGGGTAATGAATGGGGGTCACGATTAAGAGAATGAAATAGATTCACTTAAATTAAGCGATTGGAGGGTCTTGATAGGGTCGATTAGTTTGGGATGAAGATATAGCAAAGTTGAGTGAGAATGGTCATAATTGATAGGACAGCTAGAGAAATTTCAAGTATTACGCCTTCGTCCTTCGAAAAATTGGTTAAGGCGAAAGCAATTTAGAGTTCGAAGAAGGTGTTATCGAATGCGAATACATGATTCAAGGATGACCGAAAAATTTCAAAAAGGAGTTGCCAAGGCAGTCGCGAATGGGACACTAGAGGACAAGTTTAGCTATGTCCCCATCCACGTAGAATAATAGAAAAAAACGAACCAAAGTGCACTCGGTTGATCAGACCATCATGCACCGGTTCTGATTAGACAATATGTTAGTGAGCGCGCTCAATAGCATAAGTCATGAACAAACTCGATAAAATGGATGAGTTTGCAAAACTAAATTATAGTAGCAACATTAGTCAAGTTGATAAAATATAGGCACGGGAGACTAGGGTTTAAAGAAGGTAGAATGATTCTAAGTCATTAAGTCGTCCTATAGTCTTCTTGTCCAAGTCCTTGTTGGCTAGACGGGTTAGGTCCTCTAGATTCTAGGATCTAAATAAGCTTGCTAATATAGGTCACTAGGTCAAAGGGGTTGCTAGTTCATAAGGTATTCTACCCAACTTAAAGAATTTAAACTAATGGTGTTTTGGGACATCCAACTAGTAGGGTCACTCACTAGCAAGCACGAAGGGAAGATAAGGATAATGATAGAAGGAATCAAGCAAGATGCAATTGATGGGTCAAACGGTAGATAAAATCAAGGAAAGAGGTCGAGTATGTGGATGAGATCCTAAACTTCTAATCCTATACGCAGGCTTCCTTGGTAAAGTAACCAAACAATTTATCTTGACCTGCATGGGCCACCACAAAAACATGTAATGCCCCAGTCCTAAAATACATAGGACTAGGAACAAAGACATGCCAGCTGTATTCATATGAAGTATACTCCAATATATGGAAGCCTCGTATAAATACATAAGCTGTAAAATGCAGTAGAACCATAACTAATCTCATCCACACAAAATAAATGAATAAAAGATATCATATAATGAGAAAGAATTGTCTTGATACAATATGTTGGGCGGAGACAAATCCACTACCAACAAAATAAGGAAAAGTACATAGAAAATAAAATGAGTGGCAAGCGAAGCGAAGACGATCAAAGTGCAATCATCCTCGAAGGAATAGAGCGGATCACGACTAGAGCTAAAGTACCTGCGAAAGACAATAGCGCACACCTGGAGAGATAACCAGGTCCTCAGAGGGACGTAACAAGACACATAATATCATGCCATATAAACTGAATAAATATTGCTCAAATAAATAAGTAAATCGAATTATAACATGTTCCAATACGCACCTACTGAACGAGCGTACCATCCACCCAACCAAACAAGGACAGGAGATGGTAAACTAATTCACGGTAACGTATCTTCCCATGCTATGAATCTAATATGGTATCCGGACCCCAACAAGGTTCAATACCTTCTCATCGAAGTAGTAAGTCACACCTACAACCAAACAAGGACAAGATGTGACGAACTAATCCGCGACAAGTTATTGTTCCAAGCCACGGTCAGATACAAGTACCCAAACCAAAAGTACTCGTACCTAACGGATAAAGGTGTCTATCTATTCTAAGTAATATGTAGTTAAGAACAATCCTTCCTACGCATAGGCCCTGGCTGAATAGGATCGGCATAGTCCCCCTTGGGCACCAGAGGCCCCATCAGTAAGAGCATGACGTTCCGCAGAATCGTCAGTGGCCGTCAGTAATCATGGGTAATCTGACTCGCGTCTCCGGCGGAGCTCACGGGTTACAAAAGGAAAAGTGCATCGAAGCCCATACGCTAAGGAATTGTCCTCCCCGCCCAATGCCTACTATGTTGTATCCACAACAATAACCTCTATAACCGCTAAGTCAAACTAGCATGCAACCTCTATTAGCGGTTATTCCTATCGCACGGCTTGTACGTACTGGTGGCCAGCCAATCACGCACTTTTGTGTCCTACATGCGACACACAACTTTGTATTACAACGTGTCAAGGCCAATGAATGCAACAAACAAGGTGGTCCCTTAAATCTAGGTTTAATGTGAGAAAAATAATACATAGCAGAAAATATAAATGAACAGTAAGTTCTAACAGTTATGCTATGTATCACAGTTTATTTTGTATAAAGAAAATAAATAATGCATGAAATATGAGCTAAAATAAATAAACAGTAAATGGCAAGGTGTCTTGCCTGGTAGGACGCCTGGTGTACTGCAATGATCAATGTGGCACGAACTGCGACTTCGGTACAACAACTATGCAAGGTGACCTCGGGTGGTGACATAGACAGTTTTATTGGGTCCAGAACGGTCAACTTGGTTAGGGTGGACATAAGGTTGTCTATAATTGACGGGAGATTACGAAAAATGGGATGAGTCATGGACGGAAGGATAGTCGGAGAAAATTTAGAAAAACTATTTATAATACTCGATAAAATATTTTATGGTGAAACTAACTTTGAAATAAATATAAAAATATAAAGATTGCTTTTAGGTAAAACTCTAGATTTGTGAGATATACTCCTTAGATGGATGCTATATTTTTATTGGTAAAACTAATATTTGATAAATTAATAAAATATAAAAAATCGATTTAGACTAAAATACGTAAATAAGGTACTATAAAAATATTACAAATATATTTAGAATTATCTCTATATCACGAGAATAAAATAACGATATAGGTCTTTAGTAGATACAATGAAATAATAATGATAATTACTATCCTTATTAATAACAGTAAATAAATAAAATTTATTTTTAACATATATACATATTTTATGTACTAATTTACAATCCGAAACACATACTCTTTTTATCATACAATAAATAATCATAAAATAATACTGTTGTACAAGGAGAAAAATAATAATAATAAATAATAGTAATAGTAACAATAATAATAAGTATAATAATAATAATATAAAAGAATAATACATTAATAATAATATTGATAATAATAATAACAAAAATACACTACATTCCTACATTAATACTAAAAATAATAATACATTAATACTTAATAATAATAATAATGATAATGATAATAATAATAACAGATACACAAAAACACCAAAGATTAAATAGCAACTGAAACAATTAATAATAAAAAATAAATAATAAAAATAAACTACTGCTACTAATCAACTAACTGCAGCAGTCAACTGCTGCTCCTACTTTTGTAAAAGAAAGAATGTAATAAGTAAAGGAGAGAAAGAGAAAAGATCGGAGGAGAGAGAGCGTGGGAGCGGGATCGACCGGCGGCGACTAGGGGGCGGCAGCTGAGGCGCTCCAGGAGGAGGGACGCGTGCGGATGGCGAGGGTTTGGGAAGAGGGTTTGATCGGACGGACGGGCGCTCAGGGGCGGTGAAGGAAGTCGGAGAGCGGCGGTTGGTCGGGGAGACGAGGAGCGGGGGAGGTCTCGGCTGGGAAGCGGAGGAGGTGTCACTACCACATTTCTAGTGTGAGGGTATTTTTATCATTTTGGGGTATTTTAAATTTATTAGAATTAATTAGAATTTATGGAAATTTTTAGGAATTAATTTGGAATTGTTTGGACTAGTTTGATTTTTGACTAGTGTTGACCCTTGTAGACCAACCTAGGAACTAACCCTAGTTAGTTGGACTTGGTTAGGTCAAGTGACTCTAGTCTAACCTAGTATGACTTAGGTTAGTAGTTATTGATTCATTAGAATTTGAATTAGGAATTTAGGAATCAAGTGATTTGATAAATGGCTTGTGGTTTCACAAGTCATTTTGTGACTAAACTCAATAGGACTAGTTAACCTAGCTCAAACTCTACCCTAACCCAACATGGCCGGTCACTTAGGGATAACCTAGGGATTCCCCCACTATAAAGTCCCTCCTAGATTTTAGGGCTAGCCTCTTTTAGGGTTTACCCAAAGTTCTAAGAAAGAGGTGAGTTCTTACCTTAATAAATTCATAATAAATCCATTTTAGGTCCTAAATTCCCCAAACTAGTTGCATTAGTTTCTAATACTGTTGTTCTTGCTGATTTTGGAACCTTGGTTCAGTTTGGAGTTGTTTTGATTGGATTGGGATACCAAGCAAGGAGCCAAAAAGGGGACTTTTCCATTGGGGTTTCTTCAAGAGGTAACTCCCTTAAATCTCCATAGATTTTTAATTAGTCTTCATGAATAGGAAGCCCTAAGGGTCCCCCTAAGGTCTGGATAGTTTTCGTGTCGGGTATCGGAGGTTTCGTCTCCATTCTGGACACGTATCAGAGCTAGGACTAGGTGTTCGACGAAATGCCTCAAAGGGCATTTCGATCGTGTTTGTTCAATATTTTTAAATAGGAAGTATGGTTTTGATCTGGCCAATTGATTTCTGTTCTTGTATGTTCGTGTCAGTGTCGTTTTGTGTCAGTTTTGTGGTGTGGACACGCGCGTGCACACGCTCGCGCTCGTGCTACAGGGATCCCCTGCTACTCGGGGGCAAATGCTCTGTGGACACGACACTTGGACACAAGATTTTCGACACACACGTTGGGGCAGTATCTGTCACAACACTCCCCAAGTGGCATGACCTCTCGTGTCGTGCCGTGGGAGCACGAGACACTGTACTGGTATTTCACACAGACTGTGCGGTCGTGTGATCGAGTCCTGATACGCGTGTATAAGTCGGACACGCGGACACGAGGACTTAGGGCAGGTCGACCTAGACCTAGCCCTAGTATAGGGGTACATAGATGCACGAGCACGTGGCCTACCACGTCCTGTGTCGTGTGCACGACACGCGTGCATACGTGCACGATACAGTGCATTTACTAGCCTGTTTTCACACAGATTTGTATCCTGTTTACCTGGACACGTTTGTGTCCATCTTGGTGGACACGAACAGGTTGTGGGACACCTGTAGGTTGTGTATATACACTACCAACCTCTGTTTTTGTATTTTACATTGTTTTGGCTTGTGAATTCTCGAATTTGCCATTTCCTGATACATGCTTTCCTGCATTTTTCCAGTTTTTGTGATTTGAACTTTGGCAGTTAAATTGATATATTTAACTAAGGTTAGTTATTGATTTAAGTCCCTAATATGGTTCTCCTATGTGTTATCTAACTGGGTTCAAATTGATGGGGTTTTGGACTGTTACTTTGATTTTAGTTCAATGTATTACACTGTTGTGGTTAACTCCAGATTAATGTCAACAAGGGGACAGGTTACTGTCAACTGGTTATTCATGAATCTGAGGATGAGTTCATGATTAAGTGATGTGTTGGGTTAAGTTAGTTTGCAAAACTGAGTTTTCTTGATTTAGAAATCTGTGATCTTGGTTATGTGTGAAACTGGAATTTATGGGACAATAAATTGATTTCCTTTTTCCTTTTCTTCTTAACTGAGATTAACTTGATATGTTAACTTTGATGTAAAACTGAGAATTGGTTTTGGTTAAATTTGCAAAACCTGAGATTAGGATTTTTATGTTCAGTTTGTGTGAAACCTGAGAATACAAGAGTGTGTGAAAAACTGAGATTTTGGGTTGGGGTTGTTAGGTTAAATCTGAAATGGCATGTACATATTTTCTTCCTGCTCACTATTTTGTATTTCTGCACATTGTCTCACCTACAAATCTATTTCTGTTTCAGTCATACTTTAGGCCACACCACTGCCAACACACACACTATCACTTCTCTATCACTGCTTCAATTTTTTATGCTCACTGTTTACTGGTTCACACATACACTGTTGAATGTTTGGTCACTATTTTATGTTCCTGCACACACAAAGTACACACACACCCTCATGCCTTCCCTCTCTCTTTATGCACATGTATATATATAGTATATATGAATATCCATATATGTATGTGTGTGAAATATTTATGTATATTGTGTACACATATGTACCTATGTGTTATGAGATGTCTCATGGATAGCCTCTAGGTATATTCCTAGATTAGATGATAAGTCCTAATGCATGAGTGTATATATATATTTCTATGTTTTTAGTTTAATGATTATTAGGGTTATACTTAGCCTAGGGTTATAATGAATGTGCATATTTGTGTAGTGTGATGAACGTATTGTGGTATGCTTAGACTTCAATATATATATATATATATAGATATATATATATATAGATATATATATATATATATATATATATATATATATATATATATATATATAGAGAGAGAGAGAGAGAGAGTGATAGGTTTAAATGCAGGAATTGACTTGTTTAGACTAATATAGACTAATGTAGTCTATGGTAGACTAGTTGACCTAAATTAGACTTGGTTGACCTAGTGGACTTCTAGGGTTGACCAGAGTTGACCAAGAGTTGACTTTGGCCTAGTTTGACCTAGAATCATGTAGAATGCATAGTAGGACTTCATTTTACTATTCTGGACTTGTTGTGACTTATGCTGTTCTGATTAGGAGCCAGACACCACTCCTTGGACAGTACGTTTCATTTTGGACACTCAGATATAGGCGAGTACATTCTCTGATCATTTCATATCTTGCTTAAAATTGTTTCCTGCAGTAGATTACTTTACTTGTACTGTCACGATGGTCACACGGATTGGTACTATATGGATCCTTTCTTGAGATGTTATCCTTAGGGAGCATCGGGTACTACGTGTTCTGGGCGTTTCACTTATATGGCATATCACTATGCTTCTTGGTTCATTTGATTACTTGTGACATGTACCCTCATGATCACAGAGTCTCTTGAATCTTACACAGTTGGGTAACCCCCAGACTCCCCATTTATGGGACATCTATGTATCACCCTTCGGGGGCCGTGCATGGAATCATATAACATAACCTGGCTGGATCCTTGTGTATTGATTGGGGGTACGGGGGAGTAGAAGTGGACATGTGAATAATACATCAGTAGTATCTTCATTGAATCATTCCGTAGTGTCTTCACAGAATCATCCCAGGCCATTTACATGTTCATGTTGTACTCTGACTCACTAGTCACTGCTAGTTCTCTATGTATAGTAGATATTTCTATTACAGTTCTCTCTCTGTTTTTATACTGCACTTCTTTCAGTACTTGTATCTTACTTTACTGCATGTTTATATTTTCTAACCTGCTATGATCTGTTGAGATGTACTGTACTCGCTCCTGTCCTGACTGGACCTGTTGAAAATATTACAGAGGACGAGGAGGAGGCCTGCCTGGATTCCTACTACGGGGCAGCCTTAGATGACACCTTTGAGCTGGACTCCCAGGATGATCCAGCAGTAGCGGAGGATATTCCCCCGACTGTCTAGACTAGATTAGTTAGGCTGTTTATCTTTTATGTAGTCTGGAAGCATGTTTTAGCTAGACTTACTCTGAGATGTATATATTCTTTCATGCTGTAGCTGAGTTTGTATTTCTCTGGATATTGCTGGGATTATCTTAGACTATTTCATCTATTTATTTCCTTGAGTTCTATTTCATATCGTGCCATCCCTTCCTTAGTTGTGATTGAGTTTTACTGCTATGTCACCCCCATTCGGGGAGTATGAACTGCTTAGAGATATATTGTTAGATATTTGTGACCTAGGACAGCGTTCTACCGTCGACACTACGGCGTAGGCTGGACGTACCCACGTCTCGTGCCCTTATTCTAGGGTACGGGTCGTGACACATTTTTAGTGGTGGCCCACGCAGGTCTAGACTAAAAGCGTGGTGGTACTCGAACTAGAGTATCACTACAGCCTGCTGTAGGATATAGGATATAAATTTTTTTTAGGTACTCAATCACATTAGAAAAATTTCTTTATTGCCATCTAAATTCTTATTGTCAGCTGATCCTTTGAATTATAATTGTCCGCCTTTGTTATATCGCTTCTTTCTCAGAAATTGATACTCTTATTTGTCTATCTTCAGGATGGTAGAGACTAGATCGCAGCGTACCATCCATGGGGATGCTGTAGAGGGGACTGCTACCTTCCAGCCAGCATGGCGAGGCCAGGGGACTACAGCTCCTGCCACTTCAGCTCGTGTTGAGACCTCGGCAGCCGCAGCAGGGGACATGCATCCACCGGCTCGGAGGCAGGACCCGATTTTCCCAGAGGATCCTTACCAGCAGCCACCTGCAGGGACAGTTGATGTCGTTCAGCTGTTGGCCTTCTTCAGGCAGTACATGGAGGGTCAGCAGACTCAGCAGCAGAGGCAGACGGCAGAGCTCACTCGGGGCATTGAGCTGGCAATGACAGCAGTGGAGAGAGTCGTGGCTCAGCCAGCAGCAGTCTAGCAGTCGCACCAGCCATGGGAGAAAGGCATCCAGGACTTCCAGAAGATGTACCCGAGAGACTTCCGAGGGACAGAGGGGATCCTGTATGCCGATGAGTGGATCGAACATATAGAGGAGATCTTCAGGCTGGCGGAGATTCCGACGAGGCTCCAGATAGAGGCAGCGGCCAGTATGATACAGGATCTGGCCCGTACATGGTACCAGACCGACCCGAGGGTCGACACAGCAGGACAGACTTGGGCAGCATTCAAGAAGCTGTTCAAGAAGAAGTTCTTCCCGGAGGCAACGCTAGGAGCCCTCGAGACTCAGTTCGAGGCCCTAGTCCAGGGGAGTCAGTCTGTGGAGGAGTATACAGGAGAGTTCTGTCGCCTGGGCAGATTTATAGAGGACTTGTCAGAGACGACGAAGGCCCGGAGGTTCCGGAAGGGCTTGGTAAAGGAGGTCAAGTCCTACACCAAGAACGCTCACAGTACTACATTTGAGGAGATACTGGGGGACGCACTAGCTGCAGAGGATGATCTTGAGCTTAAGCTCAAGAGGGGGCGAGACTCTCAGGGAGGCAGCAGCAGCGGAGGATCGGCCAAGAGGCCGCACTTTCAGCATCAGCAGCTGAGGCAGTTTCAGCCGCAGCCGATTCAGCAGAGGCCAGCCCCTCAGTAGCAGCAGTCGAGGCAGTACCAGCAGGGACAAAGGCAGAGTGTTACTTGAGTCTATTGCATGAAGCCCGGGCATGTCGCCAATGAGTGTCGGAGGAGGCTGGGCCAGTGCCTGAAGTGTGGTTCAGCAGACCACCAGATGAGGGAGTGCCGCGTAGTACGAGCAGGCCCGGGAGGAGGTGCCAGGGCTCCAGCAGGTCAGCAGCGGGGACCAGCCCAGCCGACGCAGCAGCAGAGATTTGTTCAGCACCAGCAGCAGGCCAGGGGAGGCCAACAGGGGCAAGGATTCGCCATGGCAGCAGAGGATGCAGAGGTCATCGGGGAGCTGATTGTAGGTTCGATTCTTCTTGACTCCAGTCCAGCATTTGCCTTATTCGATTCAGGTGCTTCGCATAGCTTCATATCAGTATCTTTTGCGATTAGACACGGTATCGTAGCTGAATCGTTGCCTAGGACTTACAAGATTACGACCGGGGGTGGTATTATCCTCGTGAGTGATATTTGTAAGGGTCGGAGAGTAGTTTTGGGAGGCCGTGAGTTGGAGGTGAGCCTGTTCGTAATGCCATTACCGAACTACGATATAGTACTAGGCATGGATCGGTTGAGCAGGCACCACGCCAGCATTGATTACAGAGGGGGTAGAGTTCTCTTCAGAGCGCCAGGGGAGCCAGAGTTCGTGTACTCCAGACGTCAGGCAGAGCAGAGCAGCGGAGTCTTCTGTGGAGTCTCGGTAGAGGAGCAGACGATTCTACACCCCTTGATAGCAGATTATATGGATGTTTTCCCGGAGGAGTTGCTGGGACTGCCACCAGTCAGAGACATAGAGTTCTCGATAGACTTGGTTCCAGGAGCGGAACCCATCTCTCAGCATGTCTATCGGGTGAACAACAGCGAGCTAGTGGAGCTGAAGAAGCAGGTGGATGAGCTACAGGACAAGGGCTTCATCCGCTCGAGTTCGTCGCCATGGGGTGCACCAGTGTTGTTTGTGCCAAAGAAGGATGGGTCGGTACGCATGTGTATTGACTATAGGGCACTCAACAACCTCACGATCAAGAACAAATACCCACTGCCGCGGATCGACGATCTATTTGACCAGTTGAGCGGAGCTCGAGTATTTTCCAAGATTGATCTGAGGTCAGGATATCACCAGGTGAAGGTGAAGGGGGAGGATATTCCCAAGACCGCTTTCAGGATGCGGTACGGACAGTTCGAGTTTTTGGTTATGCCGTTTGGGCTAACCAATGCACCAGCAGTATTTATGAACCTTATGAACAAGGTGTTCCACCAGTATCTGGATCAGTTTGTGGTGGTATTCATAGACGATATCTTGATATATTCCAAGACTGAGGAGGAGCACGAGGAGCATCTGCGGATAGTGCTGGAGATTTTCAGGAAGGAGCAGCTTTATGGAAAACTCTCCAAGTGTGAGTTTTTCTTGGACCGGGTGGACTTCTTGGGCATGTGGTGACTGGAGATGGTATCTCAGTTGACCCCAAGAAGATTGTAGCAGTTGAGGCATGGGCAGCGCCGACTTCAGTTGCAGAGATCAGGAGTTTCCTGGGGCTGGCAGGATATTACCGGAGATTTGTGCAGGATTTCTTCTAGGTTGCAGAGCCGTTGACACGGTTGACCCGGAAGGATGCTGAGTATGTATGGTCAGAGGAGTGTCAGGCAGCTTTTGATGAGTTGAAGAAGCGGCTGACGACAGCTCCGATTCTGACGTTGCCTTCAGGATCGGGTAGATTCACTATTTATAGTGATGCTTCAGGGAAGGGGCTGGGCTGTGTGTTGCAGCAGCACGGGAAGGTGATTGCCTATGCTTTCAGGCAGTTACGTCCCCATGAGAAGAACTACCCTACCCACGACCTGGAGCTGGCAGCAGTGTTTTTTGCTTTGAAGCTGTGGAAGCATTATCTGTATGGTGAGAGGGTGGAGATCTTCACAAATCACAAGAGCTTAAAGTATGTGTTCACTCAGAAAGAGTTGAACATGAGACAGCGCAGATGGCTAGAGTTGATGAAAGATTTTGACATCCTACTTCAGTACCACCCAGGGAAGGCCAATGTGGTTACAGTTGCCTTGAGTAGGTATCCGATAGCCATGTGTTTGACCATGGATCGGCATTTGCTTGCCAACTTGGAGAGTCTTGGGATTGAGGTGATCGTGCCCGGAGTGCAGATGCAGCTATGGGGGATACAGATACAGTCGGACTTGATAGATAGGATCAAGGCGGCCCAGTTCGAGGATGTAGCTCTGTAGTGTATCAGAGAGCAGATCAGTATGGGAGTGGGGGATGCTGAGCTTTCACTTGCAGAGGATGGTGCCCTGAGGCACGGTGCCAGGTTATGTGTGCCTAGCGAGGAGCTCAGAGAGCAGATCATGCAGGAGGCTCACAGGTCGCAGTACTCTATACATCCTGGTGCCAACAAGATGTACAGGGATCTGCGAGAGCATGTATAGTGGTCAAGAATGAAGCAGGAAGTGTTCTACTTCGTGGTTAGGTGTTTGGTCTGTCAGCAGGTCAAGGCGGAGAGGCAGAGGCCCGGTGGATTGTTGCAGCTGCTGCCTATTCCCGAGTGGAAGTGGGAGCATATCACGATGGACTTTATTTCAGGATTGCCGCGTACTTCAGGAGGGAAAGATGCAATTTGGGTCATCGTTGACAGGTTGACCAAATCGGCCCACTTCTTGCCATTTAAGTTGGATACGTCTACAGAGAGGCTGGCGGAGATGTATATGCGGCAGATAGTCAGGATCCACGGAGTTCCGGTCAGCATCGTCTCAGATCGGGATAGCGGTTTTACTTCCTATTTCTGGAGGAGTCTGCAGACCAGCTTGGGCACTCAGCTCAAGTTTAGTACTGCATACCACCCCCAGACGGACGGACAGTCAGAGCAGACTATTCAGACCCTTGAGGATATGCTGCAGACGTACGTCCTAGACTTTGGAGGTTCCTGGGAGGATCATCTTCATTTGGTGGAGTTTGCCTATAACAATAGTTTTCAGGCCAGCATTGAGATGTCACCGTTTGAGGCTCTGTACGGGCGTAGGTGCCGTACGCCTTTATCTTGGGATGATGTTGGTGAGCGAGCTTTACTGGGGCCAGAGATGATTGTTGATGCAGCCGAGAAGGTGAAGCTCATCAGGGACAGACTTCGCGTGGTGCAGGACAGACATCGGCACTGGGCCGATAGCCACCGGAGGCCCTTGGAATTTGAGGTACAGATTAGAGTAGGATTAGATTTAGGTTGTTGTTTATGATTTTTGATCATATTTGTTTATTATAATTAATTAAGACCTTGATTGTGATTAGGTCGGAGACCAGGTTTTCTTGAGGATATCTCCGACTCGTGGTACGATACATGTTGGTGGAGGCAGAAAGCTTAGCCCGTGCTTCATCGGCACTTTCATTATCATCGGGAGAGTCGGTGACGTGGCTTACAGGCTAGACTTGCCGCCTGCACTTGTGGGGGTCCATAACGTATTCTATGTATCACAGTTGAGACGGTACGTGGCTGACCCTAGCCATGTGCTCGATCATTCAGAGATAGAGGTTGGGCCTTCACTCAGCTATCCAGAGCAGCCAGTGGAGATTCTGGATCGACGGGAGAAGGTTATGAGGAACCAGGTGATACCTTTGGTATGTGTCGCATGGAGGCATCATTCTCCAGAAGAGTCTAACTGGGAGCGGGAGGATGAGATGCGCGAGTGCTACCCTTATCTTTTTGGACCGTGAGGTATGCTTTCTATCCTTCTCATCAGTTGCATTTCGCCTTTCAATTTCGAGGACGAAATTCTTTTAAGGAGGGTAGATTTGTCACTACTACATTTCTAGTGTAAGGGTATTTTTGTCATTTTTGGGTATTTTAAATTTATTAGAATTAATTAGAATTTATGGGAATTTTTAGGAATTAATTTGGAATTGTTTGGACTAGTTTGATTTTTGACTAGTGTTGACCCTTGTAGACCAACCTAGGAACTAACCCTAGTTAGTTGGACTTGGTTAGGTCAAGTGACTCTAGTCTAACCTAGTATGACTTAGGTTAGTAGTTATTGATTCATTAGAATTTGAATTAGGAATTTAGGAATCAAGTGATTTGATAAATGGCTTGTGGTTTCACAAGTCATTTTGTGACTAAACTCAATAGGACTAGTTAACCTAGCTCAAACCCTACCCTGACCCAACACGGCCGGTCACTTAGGGATAACCTAGGGATTCCCCCACTATAAAGTCCCTCCTAGATTTTAGGGCTAGCCTCTTTTAGGGTTTATCCAAAGTTCTAAGAAAGAGGTGAGTTCTTACCTTAATAAATTCATAATAAATCCATTTTAGGTCCTAAATTCCCCAAACTAGTTGCATTAGTTTCTAATACTGTTGTTCTTGCTGATTTTGGAACCTTGGTTCAGTTTGGAGTTGTTTTGATTGGATTGGGATACCAAGCAAGGAGCCAAAAAGGGGACTTTTCCATTGGGGTTTCTTCAAGAGGTAACTCCCTTAAATCTCCATAGATTTTCAATTAGTCTTCATGAATAGGAAGCCCTAAGGGTCCTCCTAAGGTCTGGATAGTTTTCGTGTCGGGTATCGGAGGTTTCGTGTCCATTCTGGACACGTATCAGAGCTAGGACTAGGTGTTCGATGAAATGCCTCAAAGGGCATTTCGATCGTGTTTGTTCAATATTTTTAAATAGGAAGTATGGTTTTGATCTGGCCTATTGATTTCTGTTCTTGTATGTTCGTGTCAGTGTCATTTTGTGTCGGTTTTGTGGTGTGGACACGCGCGTGCTACAGGGATCCCCTGCTACTCGGGGGCAAATGCTCTGTGGACACGACACTTGGACACGAGATTTTCGACACACACGTTGGGGCAGTGTCTGTCACAACACTCCCCAAGTGGCACGACCTCTCGTGTCGTGCCGTGGGAGCACGAGACACTACACTGGTATTTCACACAGACTGTGCAGTCGTGTGATCGAGTCCTGATACGCGTGTATAAGTCGGACACACGGACACGAGGACTTAGGGCAGGTCGACCTAGACCTAGCCCTAGTATAGGGGTACACAGATGAACGAGCACACGTGTGCTTTGTCGTGTGCACGACACGCGTGCACACGTGTACGATATAGTGCATTTACTAGCCTGTTTTTACACAGATTTGTATCCTGTTTACCTGGACACGTTTGTGTCCATCTTGGTGGACACGAACAGGTTGTGGGACACCTGTAGGTTGTGTATATACACTACCAACCTCTGTTTTTGTATTTTACATTGTTTTGGCTTGTGAATTCTCGAATTTGCCATTTCCTGATTGCCATTTCCTGATACATGCTTTCCTGCATTTTTCCAGTTTTTGTGATTTGAACTTTGGCAGTTAAATTGATATATTTAACTAAGGTTAGTTATTGATTTAAGTCCCTAATATGGTTCTCCTATGTGTTATCTAACTGGGTTCAAATTGATGGGGTTTTGGACTGTTACTTTAATTTTAGTTCAATGTATTACACTGTTGTGGTTAACTCCAGATTAATGTCAACAAGGGGACAGGTTACTGTCAACTGGTTATTCATGAATCTGAGGATGAGTTCATGATTAAGTGATGTATTGGGTTAAGTTAGTTTGCAAAACTGAGTTTTCTTGATTTAGAAATCTGTGATCTTGGTTATGTGTGAAACTAGAATTTATGGGACAATAAATTGATTTCCTTTTTCCTTTTCTTCTTAACTGAGATTAACTTGATATGTTAACTTTGATGTAAAACTGAGAATTGGTTTTGGTTAAATTTGCAAAACCTGAGATTAGGATTTTTATGTTCAGTTTGTGTGAAACCTGAGAATACAAGAGTGTGTGAAAAACTGAGATTTTGGGTTGGGGTTGTTAGGTTAAATCTGAAATAGCATGTACACATTTTCTTCCTGCTCACTGTTTTGTATTTCTGCACATTGTCTCAACTACACATCTATTTCTGTTTCAGTCATACTTTAGGCCACACCACTGCCAACACACACACTATCACTTCTCTATCACTGCTTGAATTTTTCCTGCTCACTGTTTACTGGTTCACACATACACTGTTGAATGTTTGGTCACTGTTTTATGTTCTTGGACACACAAATTACACACACACCCTCATGCCTTCCCTCTTTCTTTATGCACATGTATATATATAGTATATATGAATATCCATATATGTATGTGTGTGAAATGTTTATGTATATTGGGTACACATATGTACCTATGTGTTATGAGATGTCTCATGGATAGCCTCTAGGTATATTCCTAGATTAGATGATAAGTCCTAATGTATGAGTGTATATATATATTTATATGTTTTTAGTTTAATGATTATTAGGGTTATACTTAGCCTAGGGTTATAATGAATGTGCATATTTGTGTAGTGTGATGAACGTATTGTGGTATGCTTAGACTTCAATATATATATATATATATATATATATATATATATATATAATATATATATATATATAGTGATAGGTTTAAATGCAGGAATTGACTTGTTTAGACTAATATAGACTAATGTAGTCTAGGGTAGACTAGTTGACCTAAATTAGACTTGGTTGACCTAGTGGACTTCTAGGGTTGACCAGAGTTAACCAAGAGTTGACTTTGGCCTAGTTTGACCTAGAATCATGTAGAATGCATAGTAGGACTTCATTTTACTATTCTGGACTTGTTGTGACTTGTGTTGTTCTGATTAGGAGCCAGACACCACTCCTTGGACAGTACGTTTCATTTTGGACACTCAGATACAGGCGAGTACATTCTCTGATCATTTTATATCTTGCTTAGAATTATTTCATGCAGTAGATTACTTTACTTGTACTGTCACGACGGTCACACGGATTGGTACTATATGGATCCTTTCTTGAGATGTTATCCTTAGGGAGCATCGGGTACTATGTGTTCGGTGCGTTTCACTTATATGGCGTATCACTATGCTTCTTGGTTCATTTGATTACTTGTGACATGTACCCTCATGATCACAGAGTCTCTTGAATCTTACACAGTTGGGTAACCACCAGACTCCCCATTTATAGGACATCCATATATCACCCTTCGGGGGCCGTGCATGGAATCATATAACGTAACCTGGCTGGATCCTTGTGTATTTATTGGGGGTACGGGGGAGTAGAAGTGGACATGTGAATAATACACCAGTAGTATCTT